>BLSH010251454.1:262360-275295 GCA_018402905.1 Glandirana rugosa
ACGTACCATTTCCATGCCCCCTCTACTGTCGGTAATTTATAAGTTATTTACGTCTATAAAATATTGCAAAAACCTGTGAAAAGAATAAGGTAGTTAACTTTCCTACAAACCACTATTACTGTAGTAAAAAGTCCTACTATTAAGTAGAACGGTATCCCGTTTTCGGTACTTTTGAAAGGAAGTTCTTTCTGTATATTACAGTTACCGTATCGGACGTTTATTTATCAGGTCAGAAGTTAGGTCAAGTTTTAGATACCACCTTTAATTGGTGAAGTCGGGGCCTTCCTAAAGGTCGAAATCCTGGCCTCGGGAAAAACGCTAAGCCGCGACGCAGCGAAATTGACTGTCAACGCGCCAGCATACAACGTCGCACGACCGCGCAACTGTCAGTTAAAGCGACGCAGCGCCGAATCGCAAAAAGGGCTCCGGTCCTAAAGCTGGAAATCCTTCCGGGGCTGAAGTGGTTAATTTCCACCATAGATTTTGAACTGGATTGAAGACTGGACTATTTATTTGCAGGCTATGCCATTGACATTATATGTCTTTCTTGAAGGAAAGTTTTCATGGCTTTTGCCCTATGGCAAGATGAATTATCATCCTGAAAAATGATGTCATTATCACCAAACATCCTTTCAATTGATGGAATAAGAAAAGTGTCCAAAAACGTTATAAAATATCTGCATTTATTGAATATTTAATGGCTGTCATCTCCCCCGTACCTTTACCATGCAACCCCATATCATCAATTATTGTGGAAATTTGCATGTTTTCTTCAGGCAGATGTATTAATTTTCTGCCTGAAAAAAACATGCAAACTCATTGTTTGCCGGCACCCGCCGGTCCTTTAGTACAGAGGGAGAACGGCGATCTGCCTATGTAAACAAGGCAAATCGCCGTTCTGTCAGTACAGGAGGCATGGATCCTGTGCAAGGCAGGGACATGGATCTATGCCTTCCTCTTGTACAAGCACCTCCCCCACAGTAAGAAAGCACCAGCTAGACACACAGTTAACCCTTTGATCGCCCCTGATGTTAACTCCTTCCAAGTCAGTGTCATTAATACAGTGACAATGCATATTTTTTAGCACCGATCACTGTATTGGTGTCACTGATCCCCAAAAAGTGTCAAAAGTGTCTGATTTGTAATATTGCAGTCCCGCTACAAGTCGCTGATTCCTGCCATTACTAGTGAAATAAATAAAAATATCCCATAGTTTGTAAACGCGATAACTTTTGCGCAACCCAATCAATATACGCTTCTTGGGATTTTTTTCATCAAAGATATGTAGAATATATATTGGCCTAAATTTATGAAGAAATTCGATTTTTTACATTCTTTTATTGGATATGTTTTATAGTAGAAAGTAAAAAATATAGTTTTTTTTTCCAAAATGTGTTTTCTTTATATCGCAAAAAATAAAATACGCAGAGGTGATCAAATACCACCAAAAAAAGCTCTATTTGTGGGGAAGAAAGGACATACATTTTATTTGGGACAGCGTTGCAGAACTGTGCAGTTGTCAGTTAAAGTAATGCAGTGCCATATTGCAAAAAATGGCCTGGTCAGGAAGGGGGGTAAATCTTGCAGCAGTCAAGTGTTTAAAGCACAGAGTTTTAGGTTACTTGAGTAAACATCCTCACTGCTCTTCCCATGACTGAAACAGCACCATAGGGTACAAGTGCCATTACCGTCTGTCATTAGCAGAATGACATTCCGGGTTTCCAGGAACTTCTCTTTTTGTCTTATTAGATCCAGAGACAGCATGTTATACACTTCAGCCAGTGCTCCACGAGTGTTTGTTCCCGTTTTACCATCATGTTCTGGGAGGTGAAAAAAGGTTTGGAAATAGAAAGATTAAAATAAATAAAAAGAGTAAAAAAATCATTGGAAGCAACTGTAAAATCAATAAGCTCTTAAACCGGCCACACAAGTTACAATCTGGTTCACACCAAAGCCACTGTGATGCGTTGGCTGGCATTGCCCAATGCAATCATAATACAAAATCAAGAGAAATAAGATTAATCACCATTGGTGTTGTTCACACCTGTGTGCTGCTTTGCCTTGCATTGCTCTAAAATCATGCATACATCATTTTTGCGCAATGCATCGCTGTAGCAATGCTAAGAAAAAGGTTTTTCGATTTCCTGTCACCATCTTGTTTTTCTATTTTACACTCAATCGGTAACCATGAAGGTAGTGATGCCACAGGAAATAAGCACAAAACACACCACTAGATAACTTAACTTGCTCTAGATCTGAGGGGAAGCTCTGAAATTAGGGGAAGCTCTGCTGATTTCTATCACCCAATCGTGTACAAGCAAAAATGCTGTTTTTTAATTTTCCTTGCATTAATTGGGTATTCTTTGCAAAGTGCTTTACCTCATTTACTAAGCTCTGGAGCAAGTGCCCTTGCAGTGCACGGTATATTTTCCTTTAATAAACGAACCTCATAGTGTCTTAAGGCCCGTACACAAGATCAGAAAATCAGAAGTAAAATTTAGTCTGGGGAACAATCTGCCGATTTTCAGATCGTTAGTATGGTGCTTTCGACAGCGGATTCCGATTTTTCGTCCGACAAAAGCTGGATGTGCAGACTATAAAATTTTTATCGTACGTGAACTCAACGTCCAATTTTTATTTAATTATTACGGTTTTCGTCCGAAAAAAAATTGTAAGAGCAAGACTACACATGCTCAGAAACGGAAAAATACATACAAAACTATTCAACACATTACGTCACTTCTGAAATTGTATTTTGTCATAGGAGAATTTTCGTATAGTGAGTAACCTCTCACTTTCGACATGAAACTAGCATCCAACAAAAAACGGACAAATAGTCGTCTGAAAATCTGATCGTGTGTACGAGGCTTTAGTAAACTAAAATCTCAATCCGTTAGGTCTTGCATCTACTTTATGGTTGAACATTATTTTTATTCAGCGATTGCATAGAATATAACAAAATGCACAATAGATACAGGTTAAAACAATAACCAACAAATCCCCACAAACAGACTAAGGGGGGACATGCATCTGGTCAGAATAATGCACAAAGAAAAAAAATACATTTTAGGAAGGATATTGCAATGTATACGAATGAACAAAAATATCAGTAGAATGACTAAGACATAACATAAAACATATAAACCCCCCTACATAATTCAGAAAGGACAATGGGGCACTCTTTACGTCTAGAGGAAAAAAGATTTCATCTCCAAATACGGAAAGGTTTCTTCACAGTTAGAGCTGTGACAATGTGGAATAGACTCCCCCCAGAGGTGGTTTTGGCCAGCAGGGTAGATTGCTTTAACCCATCCAGATCCTTGCTATTACCGAAGTACGGCTCCAGCGCGGATCTGAATTGCCGGGACGACGTCCATGGACATCGTCCTCTGTGCACGCTCCCGGTGGCGGCGCCCGCGGGTCAGGCGGACTCGATGTCCGCTCGAGACCCGTGATCGCCTGACAGAGCTGCAGAACGGGATACCGCCGATGTAAACACGGCGGTTCTCCATTCTGTTAGAGGGGACATATCAGATCTACTGATCCCTGTCACTGGGATCAGTTAGATCTGTTATGTCCCGGCCAGCCCACCACCCCCCCCCCACAGTTAGAACACACCCAGGGAACACTGTTAACCCCTTCACTGCCCCCTGCAGGATAACCCCTTCCCTGCCAATGACATTTACACAGTAATCAGTGGATATTTAAATTTCTGATCGCTGTATAAATGTCATTGGTCCCAAAAATGTGTCAAAAATGTTCGACATGACTCCTGCAATATTGCAGTCCCGATAAAAATCGCAGATCGCCGACATTACTAGTAAAAAAAATAAAAATAATAAAAACGCCATAAATCAATTCCCATAGTTTGTAGACGCGATAACTTTTGTGCAAACCAATCATTATGTGCCGATTGCGATTGTTTTTTTTTTTTTTACCAAAAATATGTAGAAGAATATATATCAGCCTAAACTGAGGAATAATTTTTCTAGCAAATTGTATCATGCTTTGCTGGGGTTTTATGCCTTCCTCTGGATCAACTGTGTGTGAAGGATTGTATATGGGATTGTATAGTTATATATAATTTTTCAGTTTTTTTTTTTTGGTTGAACTGGATGGTCTTTTTTCAACCTGACTAACTATGTAACTATGTATAAGGTTCAAGCTGAATTATGCAATCAAAATAGTCCCGCATATGAGAGAATGGCGTGTAGAATCAGACTGCCTACTCTCCGAGGGAGGCGGCTCTAGATGGCTTACATGTAAAGGGGAGGTGGAAGACAGCAGGTATCAACTTTATGACACTAAAACCAGAACCGATCCTTGCACAGCAATGTATAGATGACTTCACAAATCAAATATATCTAATAAGTGCGGATCTGGAATAAATTATGTCTGTGGTGGGCAGAACAAACTTTAAAATTATTATTCTGACGCCTCAGCTTCTTTATGATCTCCATAACCCCTTAGTAGTTATTCCTTTACAGAGTTTCCAAGTCATTAATACCATATTCTGCACTCTGTTGAGGCACCATAAGCCCCCAGGATCAGGCTGGAATATTTTAAAAAGGCCTAAGAAAAGAGGGGGATTAGCCCTCCCAAATCCTTAGCTGTACTACTTTGCTGCACAGCTACAGCTCTTAGTGAAATGTATGCCCCACCCCAGAGGAGACACCCCTACTGGGGCTGATCCTACTCTTTCCATATTACTTCATGCTGCCGGAGTGGATGATGTCCCTTCCAGTTTAGAGGCCCTTGCTTTCGCTAGGTCAAACAAACTTTCTCCTACATTCACTGACAGACGCAGCTCTTCATTGACTTATGGGTTTATGCTTGTCCCACTAGGAGTTAACTAGGCAGGAAAAAGAACAGCTGGCCCCTCCCATGGGGCCGTCCTCTCTTCCCACATAAACCCTCCACATAGCATAGGTCAGCAGTTTTAATGCCTAGTTTGCAAGGAGTTGACCTGGCTTCCCTTAGGGGACTGTGGTCTGATTGTGACCGTTTATTTATTTATTTTTTTTCTTTTCATCTTTATTTTACTACTTCTATCAAGCATTGAATCTTCTATCAAGAAGCTGTCTGGGGCATAGAGGGTCGTTTGCACTCTGTACTTTCCCCGGCCTGGCCGACCGATGCGAGCCAGTCGGTATGAGGACCCGCCATCATGCCCGTTCCATGCGGGTCTCCCCCCATTTGCGTCCAAGTCCCGGATTGCGATCCGGTTTGGGCGACTTGCTATCGGCCGGCAGCATCCCGCTCAGGCAGGGGTGGAAGGTCTGCATTTGGGTGGCTACCCGCTACGCCCGACAGGAGTGGTGAGTGAGAGTTCCCCTCTTCCCCCTCACTTAGGGGTGGAGGGGGGACCGACGACCCCCCGGAGATTTTCTAGGTAGCCGCT
This sequence comes from Glandirana rugosa, assembly GCA_018402905.1. Lineage (NCBI taxonomy): Eukaryota > Metazoa > Chordata > Amphibia > Anura > Ranidae > Glandirana > Glandirana rugosa. Next base: position 267,762 of record BLSH010251454.1, read on the forward strand.
GTTTAGGGGCGCATGGGCCCCCTTTTCACCCCCCACCCCCTTCCCCCCGCACCGCACCCGTTCGTTGGCGCCGTTTTTCAAAGTTTTCGTCGCCATGCGGTGATCCGCCGCCATTTTGCGGCAGACCACCGCCATTTTGCCGTAGTCGCGGACCTACTGAGCCTATGGAGCTTTCCCTCTAGCGCTCGGAGCGGCCATTTGCGGTACTGCACGTTCTCCTGCAGGTGGTTTCGGCCTCTAGTGTCCACTCGGTGGCCATATTGGTTTCCCCTCCTGATGTAAAAACGTGCTACAGACGTTTTCCTTTCTCTTTGGAACGGTGTGTGCTCCTGACGGTGCAGCTCTTCTGACGGTCCTCAGTTACAGGCAGCAAAAACAGCAAGTATAGTGCAGTCCTCCTGGGTCTCCCTGGTGTACTGTGGGGCGGTGGTGTGCAGCTGTGTGGGGTTGCCTCAAGTGTTAATATTCACCTGTGTGTTACTGAGGGTGATTTCAGGGGTGGGAACGATGGCAGACTATACTGCTGAACCTGCTGAGGAGGACTCAGCGTCGGCGCAATCTGCGCAAGGGGCTTTTTTAGACCAGCTGCGAGCGGTCTTTAGTGAGTTTCTCCCCCGGGTGGATGCCGCCCCTCAGGCCCCTAAGAAGCGTCCTCCTCCCCCTTGTTCTTCAGGGGAGGACTCTGATCCGGAAGTGGCCTCGGGGGTCACAGGGACCCCAGTGGACCTCTCTGATGGTGAACTGGGTCCCTCGGACGGAGAAGGGGACCAGGGGGCGGCGGCTGTGCGTGAAAAAGCGATGGTTTCCGCCATTATTTCTGGAATTCGCACCTCTCTGCGACTGAGCCAAGATGGCGAATCGCAGACATCTACGTATGTGTGTGGGTCCATCAGGCCCCCCAGGGCCCCCAAGGCTTATCCCTATGATCAATTTTTTGATCATTTGATTTATCGTGACTGGCAGCGTTCGCAGCATTCTTTTTTGCTGTCCAAACGGTTTGCCGCTCGCTATCCCTTTGAGAAAAGGTTTCTGAAAAAATGGGAGTCGCCTGTGGTGGATCCGCCGATAGCTCGTCTGAATAAGATGACGACCATTCCTCTGGAAGGGGCCCCTTCCTTCAAGGACCCTGCTCATAGAAAGACAGAGGCGCTGTTAAAAGCGCTCTTCCTGGTGGCAGGCTCAGCTCTGCGGCTGGCACTGGCGTCCGCCATGGCGGCGCAATATCTGTCTGAGCGTATGGCGGAGCTCCAGAGTGATCTGGACTGCGGCTGTCTGATGAATGCGCCGCAGAGGGCTGACTTTTTGCATCAGGGCTTCAAGTACCTTTGTGACGCGGCCGTGAATCTACTGCCTATGTTGTCCAGAATGGCGGTTTTTGCCGTCATCCTCAGACGGGTTCGTTGGTTACGCTCATGGTCCGGAGACCATGCGTCCAAAAAAGGTCTTGCAGACCTTCCTTTTCAGGGTGGATGGCTATTTGGTCCACGACTGGATGAGATCATTAAGGATTTCACAGGAGGTAAGAGCACTTTCCTCCCAGAGCCCCGGAGACGTGAGTTTCGCCGTAGACAGGGGCCCCCTCCCTCGGGTCAGAAGAGGTTTTTTTGTGCCCCGGGCACAGCTGGAAAAGGGGCCCGTCCTGGTAAGGCCGCTGCAGGGGCCGGAAAACGGCAGTGGCAGCGCAAAACCGAAACGGCGGAGGACAAGCCCTCCTCAGCCTGATGGGCTGCCCCCACCCAGACTTCGGGTGGGGGGACGTCTGCTGGGGTTCCCAGACCGGTGGCTTGCTCGCATTACCGACTGGTGGGTCCAGGAGGTAGGGTCCACCGGGTACAGGATAGAGTTCAACACTCTACCCCCAGACAGGTTCTTCCCATCGAACTTAGGGCTCCCGCAGGCATGCCGGGAGGCCCTCTTTGGGGCTGTCCAAGCACTCTCGGACCAAGGGGTGATTGTGCCAGTACCTCCAACGGAGAGGTTTTGAGGTTTCTACTCAAACCTGTTCATGGTCCCCAAAAAAGGGGGGGGGTCCGGCCAGTACTGGACCTGAAGGCCCTGTATGTGAAGGCGTGAAAATTCCGGATGGAATCTATCCGCTCGGTTGTGGCTGCCCTCCATCAGGGGTAATTTCTGGCGTCTCTGGACTTCAGGGATGCATACCTCCATGTACCTATTCGTCCACGGCATCAGCGTTTCCTTCGCTTTGCAGTGGGGGACCTCCATTATCAATTTGTGGCACTCCCTCTCGGTCTGCCCTCAGCCCCTCTAGTTTTCACAAAACTGGTAGCTCCAGTACTGGCGTTACTGCGACAGAGAGGCATTGCGGTAGTAGCCTACCTCCACGACCTGCTTCTGCGAGCGGAGTCCGCCTCGGCTCTGGAGGGGAATGTGAGAATTACCGTGACTTCGCTGCAGGACTTCGGCTGGTTGCTCAACCTGCAGAAATCGACGGTCTCTCCATCTCGTCGCCTGGAGTATCTGGGTCTGATTCTGGACACAGAGCAGGCAAAGGTGTTCCTTCCTCTGGCCAAGTTGCTGTCGCTGCAGTCTGCGGTGCGGTCCCTACTGTCACACCGACGGTCTTCATTACGATTCTGTATGCGGGTGCTGGGGCTCATGGTCTCGACTTTTGAGGCGATATCTTACGCCCAGAGTCACACTCGACTTTTTCAGCGAGCGATCCTGTCTCGGTGGGACAGGTCTCCCCGTTCCTTGGACCTTCTGATCTACCTGAACTCCAAGACCAGGGCGTCTCTGACCTGGTGGTTTTGGGACTCGGCGTTGACTCAGGGGAAGTCGTTCCTGCCCATTCAGTGGGTGATTATCACCACGGATGCCAGCCTTTTGGGCTGGGGCGGGGTCCTGGGACATCTTTCTGCCCAGGGCCGTTGGTCGACACAGGAAGCTTGTCTCCCCGTCAATGTGCTGGAACTGAGAGCAATCAGATTATGCCTATCTCACTGGACAGTGAGGTTGCGGGGTCGTTCGATTCGAATTCAGTCGGACAATGCCACAGCAGTGGCATATGTGAACCATCAGGGCGGCACGAGGAGTCCAGCAGTTGTGGCGGAGGCAGCCCTGATACTGCGTTGGGTGTAACTCCAATCTCCGCCATTTACATTCCAGGTGTGGAAAACTGGCAGGCGGACTCTCAGTCGCCAGACGCTGGACCCGGGAGTGTGGTCTCTCCACCCGGAGGTGTTCAACCAGATTTGCCACAGATGGGGGACGCCGGACGTGGATCTCATGGCGTCTCGGTTCCATCACAAGGTGAAGAACTTTGTGTCCAGAAGGAAGGATCCGTTGGCAGTGGCCACGGACGCTCTGGTGGCCCCCTGGGGCCATTACCGCCTTCTGTACGCCTTCCCTCCGATAACACTTCTACCGCGATTGATACGCAGGGTAGTAGCAGAGGGGATACCAATAATCCTGGTGGCTCCAGATTGGCCTCGGCGCATGTGGTACGCCGACATGGTGCGAATGGTGGCAGACGCTCCCTGGCGGCTGCGAGATGATCTACTGTCTCAGGGGCCCGTCTTGCACCCTGCTTTACCCTCGCTGGCTTTGACGGCCTGGCTATTGAGTCCCAGGTACTGAGGGACAGGGGAGTTGCTGACTCCGTGATCCCTACCTTGCTTAAAGCTCGCAAGTGTACTTCTCGCAAGATATACCACCGCACCTGGAAGGCTTACATAGCTTGGTGCGAGGCAGAGGGGCATAACCCTCGCTCTTATGTGGTGTCTAGGGTCCTGATTTTTTTGCAGCAAGGCCTGAACAAAAAACTGGCCTTGAGTACTCTCAAGGGCCAGATATCGGCTCTGGCGATTCTTTTTCAGAGACCTTTGGCTTCGCACTCACTGATTCGTACCTTTGTACAAGGTGTGCGACACGTGGTGCCTCGGGTGAAGGCCCCGATGGCCCTGTGGGATTTGAATTTGGTGCTTTCTGTACTTCAGAAACCGCCCTATGAAAAAATCAGGGAGGTTTCCTTACGGCTGCTGTCGCAGAAGGTGGCCTTTTTGGTAGCCATCACTTCCACCAGACGGGTGTCTGAGTTGGCAGCACTGTCGTGCAAGTCTCCCTACCTAGTCCTGCACAAGGACAAGTCGGTCTTGCGACCCTCTCCTTCATTTCTTCCGAAAGGTGGTTTCTTCTTTCCACATTAACGAAGATATTGTTCTTCCTTCATTGTGCCCATGTCCATCGCACCCAAAAGAAATTGAGCTGCATGCCTTGGACGTAGTGAGGGCCTTACGAGTGTATTTAGCTGCTACAGCTTCTTTTCGGAAGTCTGATGCCTTATTTGTGCTGACAGAGGGTCCGCGCAAAGGTTTGGCGGCCTCGTCAGCTACTATCTCTCGTTGGATTAGACAGACCGTGACCCACGCATATTCTGTTCGGGGTAAGGTTCCCTCCTTTCCGGTCACGGCTCACTCTACCCGGGCGGTTAGCACTTCCTGGGCTTTCAAACACCAGGCCTCGGTGTCACAGGTGTGCAAGGCGGCCACTTGGGCCTCGGTGCACACTTTCACTAAGTTTCATAAGGTTGATGTGTAAGCATCTTCGGATGCTGCTTTTGGCCGCAAAGTTTTGCAGGCGGCAGTGTAGGCGTGTTTATATGCCTCCTTAAGAGGTTCTGTTGGGTACAGTTGTTATCGTTTACCCACCCCTCTTTTTGACACAGCTTTGGGACATCCCCACAAGTCAATGAAGAGCTGCGTCTGTCAGTGAACATAGGATAAAAAGGGATTTTATTAAAACTTACCGTAAAATCCTTTTCTCCGTGTTCACTGACAGACGCAGCACCCACCCCTCTGTGCTCTGTTTCGGTACGGCTTGTGTACGAACTGCTGAGCTATGCTATGTGGAGGGTTTATGTGGGAAGAGAGGACAGCCCCGTGGGAGGGGCCAGCTGTTCTTTTCCCTGCCTAGTTAACTCCTAGTGGGACAAGCATAAACCCACAAGTCAATGAAGAGCTGCGTCTGTCAGTGAACTCGGAGAAAAGGATTTTACGGTAAGTTTTAATAAAATCCCTTTTTTCCCTACTTACACTTTGATCCAAAAAATCTGGAAGAAAGCCAAGCAGCTTCATCAGGCATCTGGCTATACCCAATATCAGGGCTTTTTTCAGCTGGAACTTGGTGGAACTCTGTTCCGCCACTTCTGTCTCAGGCCCTCTGCTCTCTGCCCACCATTTTCACTTGTAAACACAGAAGTCCGGCTTTTGTGTTTACAAGTGACAGCTTGTCTCCAAACAGCTACCACAAATAGAATCTCCTGAGCAGCTCCCACTGAGTGCACGGTGGGGAAAAGTGAGATGCAGATGTCCGGGTTGCAGTGTGGATGTCTTCACCCCAACTGGATGATCTCCCTGCAAGAGTGAGAGATGGAGTGTGTGGGGAGGTATTAATGGAAGCTGGGTGCTTCAGCTATAAAGCAGTAAAAGTAAGACATGTGGAAGATGATGGAGCTTTTAAGAAGGGGGTAAGAAGATGGGGGCAGTGGAGGGGAGGTTCCATGCAAAGGTCAGAGCTGAAAAGGGGTGAAAACTAGATGTGGATGGTGGATGCATGGATAAGCAGCTGTGGAAAAGCAAAGGTAAGGCTAAACTGTGTGTTGTTCTGCACTCTGTATGCAGCGCACCCTTGAACCCTGCACTATGTACATATTGCTCCCCTGAACACTGCATTCTGTGTGTACCCCCCCCCCAAAACTGCACTCTGTGCATAATGCACTCCTGGTATTTAATGATTTAATGCTCCTTTAAGACCCTCCCAGTCTCCATGAAATTTGACCCCACCCACTATTATATGTGGTTTGGAGGGTGTGTTTGTGTGTGTGTGTGTGGGGGGGGGGGGGATTGAGGGGTTGTGGTTGAGTTCCTGCACCTATTTTCTGAGAAAAAAAGCCCTGCCCAATATAGTCCAATCTGGGAGAATCTTCCGTATCCTGAGCTGAATAAGCTCCGATATGGGAGTAAAAGAGATGCTCAGAACCGGGAACAATGCTCCATACTTTTTGGAGCTGTAGTCACCTTAAACCCACCTGGCAACAAGCCACTACTTTAGCATCTAATATAGCAGGCAAAGAAATCACCCTAACACCACAGATATGTCTTCTGTACTCTACCATACCTAACATCCTACCAGAATGTAATAGATTAATCAATTCACTATGTAGTGCAATTCAATGGTTGATAGCTTTTAACTGGAGATCTACTTTCCTACCATGGTCTCAAGTATTTTCTAAAATGGAGCTCATCAAAATCACCGAATGCTTACATTATACCCTCATTCACAATTTAAAATACTTTCACAAAAAATGGAGTCATCGGGACACCTCCTAGGAGGATGCAAAATTGGTACTCATACTTACTGCTTCATTTATTCTTAATCCTCCCATCTGTATTTCATGTCATATATACATTTGCCTAGTCAATATTTAATGTCTATTCCATACCATGTATTGCAAGCATATACTATTCTGTACCTAAAGTTTGTATGATCGTCTGACCTTCTAAATAAAATATCATTTGTAAACAAAAAAGATAAGAGTCCAACCTGTATAATATCTTACCATTGTAACTAAATTTCTTAAGTGTCTCAATTACTTCCTCTGGATTCAAATTTTCTGCTAGCCTTACAATGGATTTTACAGCTGAAGCGTAAGAGATGACAGCAAAGCGAGGCATAATGTCATAGGCTGAAACCTAGTCAAGATAAAAAATATATATATTATTCAAAAACATTCTCAGACCTCGAAAAAAGGCACGTCTGCCTTGTGCAGATTTGTGCCTTTTTACCCCCCCCCCAAATCAGTCATGGTACACTACATTGCTGGAAGTCAGTGGATGTTTGCCATATTACAGAGATTTGGGAGCCAGAACCAAGAATGATACTGGGGTGGCGTGGCTTCAGCAGCTTACGCATGGATTTGCAAATGTGTGCAAACTGAACCTCTGTTTTTACCGTGAACTGTTAGACAGGAGAATTTGGTTTATTGCAGACTGGCTGGTAAGTGAGCTGGGATTATTTCTTTGTTGTTGCTTGACATGCCACCTATAGGTTGGGGCAGTTGCCGTTTTTTTGTATCGTTGGTTATTTGGTGGGGGGGTTGGGAGCGCACTGGACACCTTCGCTGCCATTGTGCTATTTGCTAGGTGTCCAGTGTGTCCCCTGTGCCTTTAAGGAGGGGTGGGCTCCCTCCAGGCATACCTGCCCTCAATCTATCCATTATTTTATACGTGCTCCTACTATGGAGGCTCTCAAAATTGAAAATGTGAACTGTTAGACAGGACAATTCAGTTTATTGCAGGCTGGCTGGTAAATTGAGCTGGGAAATTTTCTTTGTTGTCGTTTGACATGCGGCAAGTTATAGGTTGGGGCAGTTGCCATTTATATGTAACAGTTAGGCTGCAGTGCTCACTTCCTCCCCAGTGTCATTCAACCCAGAAGATGGGTGACATACAGTGAATGGAAGGCATCATGGATCTATCATAGGACCATTGTCATTGTGATAGAAATTGATGGGAAA
>BLSH010251454.1:275305-286778 GCA_018402905.1 Glandirana rugosa
GGTTGGGGGGGTGGTTTATTGGTTGCTATGTTTTTTTGCCGTTGACGGGGTTGGATATCCACCGTACAGTTCGTTGTTGTTTCTTTATTAGGGTCGAGTGAATGGTCGGTCAGACGTTATTTGGTTTAAGAGGACAGATTGTCAAGTGCCATTTTTGTCTCCAAGTCAAACGTGTGTAAACGTTTAGGTACGCATTCGACGACTTCGGTGCGGTGGGGTCATAGTAAGAACCAAGACCGAGGGTTTAGAGACATTATACCGTTTGTAGGTGACTGAAGGTCGTTACATTGGCTGGTAAGTGAGCTGGGATTATTTCTTTGTTGTTGCTTGACATGCCACCTATAGGTTGGGGCAGTTGCCGTTTTTTTGTATCGTTGGTTATTTGGTGGGGGGGTTGGGGGCGCACTGGACACCTTCGCTGCCATTGTGCTATTTGCTAGGTGTCCAGTGTGTCCCCTGTGCCTTTAAGGAGGGGTGGGCTCCCTCCAGGCATACCTGCCCTCAATCTATCCATTATTTTATACGTGCTCCTACTATGGAGGCTCTCAAAATTGAAAATGTGAACTGTTAGACAGGACAATTCAGTTTATTGCAGGCTGGCTGGTAAATTGAGCTGGGAAATTTTCTTTGTTGTCGTTTGACATGCGGCAAGTTATAGGTTGGGGCAGTTGCCATTTATATGTAACAGTTAGGCTGCAGTGCTCACTTCCTCCCCAGTGTCATTCAACCCAGAAGATGGGTGACATACAGTGAATGGAAGGCATCATGGATCTATCATAGGACCATTGTCATTGTGATAGAAATTGATGGGAAATCCAAAAACATTACAGTTGTCTCCAGAACAGAAGGTGAAAAGAAATCTTCCAACGGGGTCATCTGTTCTATAGACAGCTTTTCCCCCCACTTTGGAGATACTAGAGAGAAAAAAAATGGAATGAAACATTAAAAAGCAATCAGTTACCAGTGGTAAATCAAATGAAAAACAATGCAAATGTCCATAAACTAACAAAAGTCTATGGGCTTCGCTGGGCAAATGCTGTTTGATTTTGACATAGGTTTGAGACAATTCTCAGACCATTCAGAATTCATTGCAAGCGCAGTTGACCTGCACTTGGCTTTGGGCTACTTTTTTTTACATATTTCCATAGATTTGTATGAGGAGAGAAGCAGTTCTAAAGTGAACAAAAACTCATTGACACAGACCATTAGTGCTAGTGTAAGGGTTACAGGAGGGGTTGGGGTGGGAGTAAGTGTTAGGGTTACAAAGAGCGTTACAGTGGGGGTTACAGGAGGAGTTAAGATTAGAGTTAGGGTTAGAATTATTGTTAGGGTTACAGAAAGGGTTAGTGTGAGGGCTACATGGAGAGATAGTGTGAGGTTTACAAGAAGGATTAGGGTGAAAGTTAGTGTAAGGATTACAGGGATGGTGGTTAAGGCAAGAGTTAGAACTTGTGTCAACGGGCTTCACTGGTAAAACGCAGTGTGATTTTGACATAAGTTTGAGACAAAGTTTTGGCTTTTTTGACTCCCTGTTGACTTCACTAGTTGCATACTTGTTCTAGGTGCCAGTGTACTTTCTGAGTAATCGCCCCAGGCTAACCATAGTTCAATATGTTAGTGTGTTCTTAGCGATATCTTACCTTTTCTATAAAGGTTTCACTGATATCCTTTGCTGTCCGAAAATTTCTAATCCCTACGCTTTTTGATGTGTCAATGACGATGAAGATATTTAGAGGGTCTTCTTTACGTATTGTCAGTTTGCGGCTTTCTCTGTCTTGTGATTAAAAGGGAAATGGTCAACAATTGTAGAAGGTAGGAACGTAAAGTAGGACGCAGGATTTTGCCAAAAATGTAAATAATATTAAGGACATTTTTTCTACCCAAGATGGCATTTTATTTATTCCCATGACCATGTCTCAGAAGACACCACAACCACGTCATAATGTATTTAGTGTATTGTTCATGTATTATTTTTTGGGCATTTTAATCATTACTGAACACTGGCTATGTAGAGTCTTCTGATTTGTATACATTATCCCCTGCACCACAAAACAAACTGTGTTATTGCTGTGGTCAGGCTTCAGTTTGCCAAGAAAGAAGATTGCCCATGGTGCTCACAATAAACCTGTGGGCTGTGGCCAAAAAAAGCATGAGTACTAAATAGTAATCCAAATAGCCACCAGAGGGCTTACAGAGTCTGTAGTGCAGGATACCCCCACTCCATGCATGTTTCCCGCACCGTGTTCAAAACGCACTGCCCTTGTGATCTGCAGTAGGTGTCAGTGCAATGCTAATGACACCCCAAGTGCGGGTCCCAAATTCAGTGTTTGCCTGCACCAGATCGCATGATACTTCTGTACCATGCTATCCAGTTGCTCTGCGCTTTGTAATGTTGTGCCTGCACTACATTTGCTGCAGTCCTGTGCGATTTCAGGGTATTCAAATGAATTGTCTAAAATTGCACTGCACCTAGATGGCATGTGAATCCCACAGGAATGCACAGTGCATGCACAGGGCCCTAAGTCAAAATGAGTGAGGGGAATGTAACCATGTTGCAAATGGATAAAACAAGATGTGTCACCATAAGATAAAATCATATCTCTCAAGGAATTGAATATTATTTCACCCAAAACAATGAATAAGATTAGAAACGGTATACTGTAGGATAGGATATCTATCTTTAGCTAATGGCCATGTTGCCACTTTTAGTATTGGCTTGGGAAACCAGGATTAAATAAACATGCACTCACAAGTCTAAGAGGAAAACTGGCATATTCAGTTTGCCAAGTCCTATTGTTCACAAAGAAAGTGGCAACCCTTCCATGTTACTACATGGCGACCCTAATCAAGTAAGCATTTTCTACAATCTGCTGGGATTTTAGATACAGAATCTTACCTTCCCTAACTGGTTTTGATCCAGCAATAATTTCAGCAATGGAGTAGGAAAAACTTTCTGCCACCTTCTCTGGAGTGTCATACATGTACCGATCTGTAATACAGTGTGTAATGGAAATTTGTAAGTTCTGTATATAATTGTATTCTATTTTCATTGTGCACACGCACACGGCACTAATAATGTTTTCATTACATGTTTGCATTCTTTCAAGTCCTGATTAGAATTAGCCTGCCTATGTTACGCCCCTTGTTACCATACAAGTACAATTGTAATATTAACGTGATACCTACGTAATCATGTGTATAAAAACCTTCAATTGCATCATAATAAAGCAGAACAGTTATATGGAAAGATGTTGAGTGTATCTTTTGTGTCTGTTCTCTACTGCAGTAGTTATTAATTTGGAACCACTAATCAATATGAGGATAGGAGTTGCCTATCTATAAAATTCCAGGTCAGATGGCGAGCTTTGCCTTAGGAGGGGATTTACAGGTAACCCTGAGAATCCGAAACGAGGAGCTTGAGACGATCCTGGAATTTATGTTAATCAGCCGGCTGAGGTAAGCCTTTTTCTTACATTTGAGTTATCAGACTTCCCTGATGGGTAAGGCATTTTCAGGACAAAGGGTACCTATTTTACTCCCCTTAATCAAACTGTATTGATTGGTAGTTATATGTTATATCTTCACTGTATACTGTCCATCAAAGTGTTATAGATAACAAAAGGAAGAATAGTGCAGTTCACAGGTATATGAAGTACACATCTGCTAGATAAAGTAGTTTAGAGGCAAGAGGGTATAGGCACAAGTAGAGAAGAGAGAAGACTGGCCAGTCATGGGCATTAAATTAAGTAAGGGAATGAAGGGTAAGAGACCCTCAAAAATGCCCAGCGCAAGAGGAGTGCTATAAAATATATGAACCAAAGATGCGGTTCACGCCTATACTGAGCCCCTAGATAAATGGTTAGAGTAAACAGCGATCCACAATGGGTAACAGGTTCACCAAAGGACTAAGAATCATGCAGATTTAAACAGTTAGAGCAACAGCTATCTATGTGAGCGGTGTGGATCAAGGGTGACAGACAATTAACACTAGACAGAAAGGGAAATTTTGATGTTAAGTTGTGGGATGAATTTAAGGTCAGGCACTGCAACTCGCAAATTCTAAAACAGAAAAATGAGAGTCAAAACAGAGTACTTTATATACTGTCAGAGAGGAAGGATGGGGTGAGCATAGGGTTACCACCTCATACCTTTAAAACCAAACACATATTAATTTCACAGGTTCTGTGGCTGATTAAGGTGGTAATTAAACTCATTTGGTGCCTTATGTGCATTAAATTAGCCTCAGAACCTGTGCAATCCATATGTGTTTGGGTTTAAAGGGATGAGGTGGCAACCCTGGATGAGCACTATGGCTGCCCATCTGATCATAGAAGCTACATGTGAAGTATGGGATTACAGTACAAGGGATATCAGAACAAATAAGGAAAGCAGAATTTAGGGAGGTAAACCCAATTTAAGCATGGAAATATTAAAGAGAGTTAAAAGAAAGTGATAGAAAGATATGCATGTGTTGTGTACAAAATGGGAAAAATGTAAGCTATTTTGAAGAGATAATTGCGTATGTGTGTGAAAACTGGGACTCTTAGTTCTACTACTTGTGTGTGTGTGTGTGTGTGTGTGTGTGTGATGTTAGCTCTCTGCAGACCCCCTCCCAAATAATGTGCTGGATGAGGCATTAGTGGCAAGGACACCCATGATATGACTACACTTATATCATAACAAAATGTGCTGGGTTAATTAATCTAATGATAAAAACAATGTGATCACAATTATTATGAAACTGTCTTCCAACATGGTAAAATGAAGGTTACATTTAAACATGTATTATATCTTTTGATAGTGGAAACAGTGCATCTAAAAAAGGGAAATTAAGTCAAACGTCTTCCTTACGGGAGATATATCTGTGGAGATAGATATATAAGAATTGGGGTGTGATATTGAGATTATCACTCGAGTACTAAATTCTGATATGAGGTTAACAAATTTAATAATATAGATATATTGTATTTGTTTTAGACAACCTTTGGTTGGAGATGAAATCCAGGTTATTGGAGAAATTTGTAACATAGGGTTAGTTTAGATTAAGATAACAATTTTGTAATTTTACATTTATACAATAATCCCTTATTGAGAGAAAAAAAAAAAGATTAAGATGAGGTTGTTAATTGGAATACAGCAGCCATAATATTTAACAAAGCTACAATGGATGGGATACATAAGAAGTTTTTCTACCAAAATGAAATGTAAAGGGCTGGTAATAACTTGATGTGCGCTCCATTATGCGAGAGTAATTAGTAAAATTAAAATATAACAGACCCATCACATCAAGCCCACACACCCTGTTAGGATAGATGCTACCTGCAGCCAGCTGTTTTATAGTTTTTGATCTGGCCGAGGGCTTTCTGTTCTGTCATATACAGATTGTTGGTTCTTTTGTTTTTATTTGTTTTTACTTTTCAAATCCAAAGCAGAATGTGTGGATTGTGAAATGATGTGCCTCTTTTCCTTGCAAGTGCCGTGTTATAAGCAGACGAATACTTTAGATTTATTGACATCTCTGCATGACTGCAGGGTATTGTTACCATTTATTATGTTACGACACCAGGAAAATAATGCCAGATGGAAACTAAGAACTTAGGTGTTATTTAGCTAAAACTAACAACAGAGCAAGCAATGAGAAATTATTATTTCTCTTCTGTTCACTGACAGACGCAGCCTTCTTATGACACATGGGGTTATGCTCATCCTACTAGGAGTAGACTAGGCAAAAACAAACAAAAGCGTAGGTTGGCCCCTCCCAGGGGGCCGTCCTCACCTCAGCATATAATCCCCCTGCCCTGTACAGCACATCCGTTTTTATTTGCCTAGTGCAAGGAGTAGACCTGATTCCCTTTGGGATCTGTGGTCTCCTGAAGATTCATCTAATGAAGACTGCTAGCAAGAAGCTGGCTGGTGGTATAGAGGATATCTCGAATCCAAATCTTTCCCCAGTCCGGCCGACACTATGCGAACACCCTTCGGGGTGCCCACCGCATAGCGCCCGTTCCGTGCAGGCGGCCAGTGGCTAAAACCCACTAGAGACCAGTGACTAGGTACGCCTGTTCAAGGGCCTGGCCAGCAGCATGCCTCCCCTAGGGGATGGTAGGTCTGCTCCGGTGGCTACCGCTGCGCCCGTCAAGGATTGGTGAGTGGACCCCTCTGCCGCCTTAGGGCGTGGAGAGTGGGCGTCTGGGCAGCTCTGGTGGTAAGCCGCCGGTGGGGGCTCATTAGAGGGACATTTTGGGTAGTACCCTTGTGAGGTTAAGCCTCCGTCCCCCCCCTCCCACTCCCCCCAGTCCGCAGTATGGCACTGTTACACTGACCGTTCGACTCTGCACCGACTGTCCGGAGCGCTGTGTTCGGCGGGTCACCGCCATTGAAACATAGAGCACCGCTCGTTCGTGGCCGACCGCGCGGGTGTAATGGCAGCGTCCATTGTTTGTGAAACCATGCGGTTCTCAACCTGCAGTCTGGCGGCCTCCAGTGGTAGCTCAAGGAAGTGCAGCCCTGGTACAGGAAGTGTTTAAAAACGGAAGTGGGCTTCCGGTTTTCGCTTGTACAGCGTGGCTGACACACAGCAGCAGGCTCCTGGCGTGCAGTAGTTGGTGGGCATTGCTCTTCCGGTCGGAGTGCTGAGGCATCTAAACAGCAAGTATAGCTGGCCCTTCCTGGGTGCTGGTAGCGGTGTGGGCAATCCTCCCGGGTCTCCCTGGTTGATTGGTGGAGTAGAGGTGGGGGTTACACAGTGGGGGTGCTGGAAGCCTGGAATGTCAAAGGCCGGCAATACTATGGCAGGAGTACCTGCGGATCTACAATCCACAACAGGAACGCTAGTGTCTTTGGAACAGCTGAGGGCGGTGTTTGGGGAGTTCTTTCCCAGGGCGGAGGTACCCGTTCCAAGGGTTCCTCAAAAACGCCCACCCCCCCTCTTTCCTCCGGGGAGGATTCAGATCTGGAAAGCGCCTCAATGGTCACACCTGTGGATCTTTCAGAGGGTGAACCACCCTCAGAGCATGAGGAGAGTCAAGAAACTCTGTCTTCGTGTGATAAGGCGATAGTGGAAGCACTGATCACTGATATCCGCAAGTCCATGCGTCTTGATCCAGCTGGGGAGTCGCATGAGTCCGCTTATGTTTGCGGCCCACTTAAACCACCTAGGCCCCTAGGGCTTACCCTTATGACCAAGTATTTGAGCAGGCGGTGTTTAAGGAGTGGCGTAGGCCACCAAGTTCCTTTGCTTTGCCTAAGAACTTTGCGGTGGGCCTCCCCGGTGGTGGACAATGCCGTGGCGCGGGTGAATAAATCAACCACCATTCCCTTGGAGGGGTCGCCTTCCTTTAAGGAAGCGGCCGATCGCCGCAAAGACAGTGTCCAAAGCACTGTTCTTGTTGGCTGGGTCAGCCATGCGGCCGGCGCTAGCAACTGCAATGGCGGCACAGTCGCTGCGGGTGCAGGCTACTGCTCTATGCACTAATTTGACTTGTGATTGTGCGCAGGCTGAGGTACAGCGGGCACAACATTTGGAAGAGGGGCTCCGCTACATATGTCATGCTGCTTTGGACCTCCTTCCTATATTGTCAAAAATGTCTGTTTTTTCAATTGTTATCAGACGGGTGCTATGGCTCCGAGCTTGGTCGGGCGATCAGGCTTCAAAGAAGGCACTGGCAGACCTTCCCTTTCAGGGAGAGCGGCTGTTTGGCCCACGGTTGGATGAAATCATTAAGGATTTCACAGGAGGTAAAAGTACTTTTCTCCCGGAGCCTAAACGGCGTGAGTTGCGGCGCAGACAGGGGCCTGTCGCGTCAGGTCAGAAGAAGTTTTTTCGGGCATCCGGCTCAGCAGGGAAAAGCTGCAAGACCGGAAAAGGTTTTGCAGGGCACAGTAAAAGGCCCTGGCAGCATAAGTCCGAAAAAGTGAAGGATAAATCCGCCTCCGCATAATGGGTTGCCCCCACCCACTTCACAGGTGGGGGGGCGGTTACTGGGGTTTGCAGACAGATGGGCTGCCCGCATCACCGATCGGTGGGTCCTGGAGGTGGTGTCTTCCGGGTACAGGATAGAATTCAGCTCTCTGCCCTCAGAAAGATTCTTCCCCTCAAACCTGAGGCTCACGCAGGAACGCCACCAGGCACTTCTAGGCGCTGTCCGAGTTCTCGCCGAACAGGGGGTGATCATACCGGTACCCAGGATGGAGAGATTTCACTGATTTTATTCAAACCTTTTTGTGGTACCCAAAAAGGGCGGGGTCAGACCAGTTCTGGATCTAAGAGCATTGAATCGCTTCGTGGAGACGAAGAGGTTCAGGATAGAATCCATCCGCTTGGTCGTGGTCGCTCACGCCAAGGAGAATTTCTGGCGTCCTTGGATATCAGGGACGCATATCTCCACGTTCCGATTTGTCTCAGTCATCAGCGTTTTCTGCGCTTCGCAGTGGGGGATCTGCATTACCAGTTTGTGGCACTTCCCTTCGGGTTGGCCTCGTCTCCCCGGGTGTTCACCAAGGTGGTGGCCCCGATGATGGCGTTACTGAGACAAAGAGGTATCGCGGTGGTAGCGTACCTCGACGATTTACTGCTGAGGGCAGAGTCGGCTACAGCTCTGGAGGAGAACGTGACAATCACGGTAGCCACGTTAGAGGAGTTCGGTTGGCTGATCAATCTAAAAAAGTCATCATTGACTCCGACTTGCAGGCTGGAGTACCTGGGTCTGATTCTAGACACGGTACAGGCAAGGGTGTTTCTAACACCGGGCAAGCTACTGACTCTTCAGGCAGCAGTGCGAACCCTGTTGCCACGCCAGTGGTTCTCCTTACGGTTCTGTATGCGAGTGTTGGGTCTCATGGTGTCGACGTTCGAAGCGGTGCCTTATGCCCAGAGTCATATCCGACTCCTACAGAAGACAATTCTGTCTCAGTGGGACAAGTCTCCCCTATCCCTAGACAGTCAGATCAGGTTGGATGATCAGTCTCGAGGGTCTCTGGTTTGGTGGATTCGGTCTCCGGCCATAAGGTTGGGGAAGAGTTTTCCTCCCCTCAATTGGTCGATAGTGACAACGGATGCCAGCCTGTCAGGGTGGGGAGGAGTCCTGGGACAATCCTCCGTCCAGGGTCTTTGGTCAGTACGGGAAGCTCGTCTTCAGATAAATGTACTGGAACTGAGAGCGATCAGGCTTTGCCTGTCTCATTGGCCGAGGCCGCCCTGTTCGGGTCCAGTCGGACAATGCCACAGCGGTGGCGTATGTGAACCATCAGGGCGGAACAAGAAGCGCAGCAGCAGCCGCAGAGGCGGCTCTGATCCTTCGGTGGGCAGAGCTTCACGTGCCAGCTCTCTCTGCAATCTACATCCCGGGCGTGGAAAATTGGCAGGCGGATTTTCTCAGCCGCCAGACTCTGGATCAGGGGGAGTAGTCCCTACATCCAGAGGTGTTCCACCAGATTTGCTGCAAATGGGGCACCCCAGAAGTGGACCTGATGGCCTCCAGGTACAATCACAAGGTACAGGCCTTTGTGTGCAGAACAAGGGATCCGTTGGCGGTCGCCTCGGACGCACTGGTAACGCCCTGGGGTCGGTATCGGCTACTGTACATCTTTCCTCCTCTGAAGATTCTGCCGCGCGTTTTGCGCAGGATAGAAGCAGAGGGAATCCCGACAATCCTGGTAGCTCCGGATTGGCCGCGGCGTCCGTGGTACGCCGATATAGTACGGATGGTGACAGATGTCCCATGGTGTCTTCCACTTCGCGAAGACCTACTGTCTCAGGGGCCCATCTTGCACCCTGCTTTACCCTCGCTGGCTTTGACGGCTTGGCTATTGAGGCCCAGGTATTGAGGGATAGGGGTGTCTCGGACTCCGTAATTCCTACTATGGTGAAAGCACGTAAGAGCACCTCACGTAAGATCTATCATAGGACCTGGAAGGCCTGGTGCGAGGCGGGAGGATGGAATCCCCACTCTTATAGAGTATCCAGAGTGCTGTCATTTTTGCAGCAAGGGCTGGACAAGAACCTGGCGTTAAGTACGCTTAAAGGGCAGATTTCGGCCCTGGCGGTTCTTTTTCAACGACCAGTGGCGTCTCACTCATTGATCCGTACATTTGTACAGGGAGTACGTCATGTCGCCCCTCGGATACGGTCGCCCTTGGCACCGTGGGATTTGAATTTGGTGCTTTCTGTGTTACATATGAAAAGATCAGGGACATTCCCTTACGCTTATTGTCGCAGAAGGTGGCTTTTCTGGTGGCTATCACATCCGCCAGGCGGGTGTCGGAGCTGGCAGCTTTGTCCTGCAGGTCACCCTACTTGGTCCTCCATAAGGACAAGGCAGTTCTGCGGCCTTCACCTTCATTTCTTCCGAAGGTGGTTTCTTCTTTTCATTTAAATGAGGATATTGTTCTTCCCTCATTATGTCCGCAGCCGTCACATCCTAAAGAGGTCGAGCTGCATTCTTTGGATGTGGTGAGGGCTTTGCGGGTATATTTAAGTTCTACAGCTTCTTTTAGGAAGTCTGATTCTTTATTTTTGCTGACAGAAGGGTCGCGCAAAGGTTTGGTGGCCTCGTCGGCTATCGTATCACGTTGGATACGGAGGACCGTGACTCATGCATATGAGATTCGGGGTAAGGTTCCCCCGTTTCCAGTCACGGCTCATTCCACCAGGGCAGTTAGTACGTCCTGGGCGTTTAGACACCAAGCTTCGGTGTCCCAGGTGTGCAAGGCAGCTACTTGGGCCTCAGTGCACACGTTTACTAAGTTTTACAAGGTTGATGTTTTAGCATCCTCGGATGCTGCTTTTGGCCGCAAAGTATTACAAGCGGCAGTTTAGGCACGGTTTGCGCCGCCTGAGAGGGCGTCTTTCTGTTGGGTACATTTTGTTATGGTTTTTGCCCACCCCTCTTGATTGGCACAGCTTTGGGACGTCCCCATGTGTCATAAGAAGGCTGCGTCTGTCAGTGAACGGAAGAGAAAAATTGATTTTTTGTATAACTTACCGTAAAATCCTTTTCTCTGAGTTCACTGACAGACGCAGCACCCACCCCTCTGTGTTGGTTTTGTACGGCTTGTTACGAACTGATGTGCTGTACAGGGCAGGGGGATTATATGCTGAGGTGAGGACGGCCCCCTGGGAGGGGCCAACCTACGCTTTTGTTTGTTTTTGCCTAGTCTGCTCCTAGTAGGATGAGCATAACCCCATGTGTCATAAGAAGGCTGCGTCTGTCAGTGAACTCAGAGAAAAGGATTTTATGGTAAGTTATACAAAAAATCAATTTTTTGCCAAGAAACATGAAACTGGAGTTCTTACACAAACAGCATGATAGGAAAAAACAAGCCATTGTAATATATTTATGCAAGTTGGACCCAGTAATGAAGGGTTCACCCCAATATATCAGAGTAGTCTTAGCAAAGTGCTGCTACATGAAGTTTAAAAAGTTAAAGACATTATTTAATTAAATACGGACCGCCGTACGTCGTTTGACGGCGG
>BLSH010251454.1:289608-305690 GCA_018402905.1 Glandirana rugosa
CACATATTCTCTGTCCAGGACGTCGCCGTGGGAAAGTGTTCAAGGTGTCGCCCGTAGGAAAGACGGTAGAAGCCCGGAGGGGCACCACCACTTTACGGTCCCGGGCCAGGGTTAACGTTGGAAACGTTAAGACTATCAAGGGAGTGACCACAGTCATCAAAAATTAAAAATTAAACTAATATAATAAAAAAATGGTAAAGTAAAATAAAGAAAATGTCAAAATAAAAATATTAGAAAATGTTAAATAAAATCCTCGAGACAACCCCTCGAAACTACTCTATAGTCACCTTGGAGTCGGGAGTTAGAGGTAGACACATCGGAGTCGACGTGTCTTACTAACCTGTCCTTATCAACACATGACTCGGAGGGTAAGTAAGTCTTTATATACCGTCGTATATCGACAGTCAACAGTAAATGGCTTTAAACATGCTTGGGATAAACATAAATCCATAGTCAAACAACAAGGTTAATGTAAAAAAAAAAAATATATAAAAAAAATATATATATATAAAAAATAAAAAAAAAGGGGCAGACTCGATGGACTACTCAGTCTTTTTCTGCCGTCACTTTTCTATGTTTCTATGTTTCTCTATATGCTGCCATATATTTCTGAATGAATGGGAGGCTCAGTACACAACTATTCCTGTCCAATCATTCTGTGCAGCTGAGGCTACACAGATGGAGATTGAGGGCTGAGGTTCCACTGATATCTCATCAAAGCTCCCCAACAGAGCTCCTAAAATAAATTGTAAAAGATTATAAAAATAAAACTGTAAAAGAAATAAAATGAAATGGTAAAAAAATAATATAATCAAATTAAAAATTAAAAACTACTGACACCAGTGAGGGAACTATCAGAATTGCAAAGGTTGCAATTGGGACCGGGCCCTGGCATTTCACCACCACGGGGAGGCCCGAAGATGGCAGAAAGGATGCCCGCTGTGGAACTTGTGAAAGGGTGCCGCTGCAGGACCGTAATAAAGGGACCCGCGATGGGAGTAAAAGGCCCCAGGATCAGCGGGAAGAGGGAATAATAATAATAATAATTATTAATTTCTTGCACTGGGGCCCTGAAGGTTCTAGTTACGCCTCTGCAAGTCAGGATCTTACGGGTATGCATTTTGTCTGGATGTCCAGTGGCAAATACTACTGCAAAGGCCACAGTAAAAAGTGGTATCAGAAGTAGTTTGTAAGTACAAAGTGCCAGAATCTACAGAGTGTAAAAGAGGAACTATTTTTATCGGAGAGTCCTTAATAGAAGTTTTGAGGTTTTATTTTTACACCCCCTACCGCCTACAATGTAGTGGAAAAAGTAGCGTAAGAAACTAGAAAACTATTGCCTGAGGGCATATTGGACTCTCTCCCTGTAAGATTTTGTTTAGGAGTGAGTTGCTCACTTGCTTATTTTTTGTCTCAGCAGCTCTTGAAGGCCTCCACTTGAATCACAGAGAATGTTGCTGATCTTTTAAGGTTTTTGACAAACTATTTATGTATTTTTCCCCCTATTCCAGATCCTAACAGTTTAGAAGGATCTCATAAACTAAAGCCAGGTCACTTGTGGATTGTTAAGAGACATTAATATATAAGGAAATGTTTGGAGATACAGCCTCTATTCATGTACAGTTTTGCAAAAGTCACCTGGATCCACACCAGACACAGCAAAAATGACCAAATTAACCACCTCCCACCCGGCCACTGTATATATACGGCCGGGTGGGAGCTTCCCCGTTCTGACAGGACGTGTATTTACGTCCTGCAGAACGGGAGCTCGCAGCGCGGCCACGCGGCGCGCTGCTGCTGGATCCTGCGATCATTATGATCACAGGATCCAGCTGAGCAGAGATTGGGTTACGGGCGCAGTGACTGGCCCTCCCGATCATGTGACGGCTGTGTCCAATCACAGCCGTCACATTGTAAACAGAGACGAACGTCTCTGTGACAGTTCTCCCCCCGCCGAGCTCAGTGCGGGGGGGGGGGGGAAGGGGGGGGGGAGCTGCAGCTCTGTGACAGCTTTCTGCATAATGAGGATTTCATGCAGAAAGCTGTCACAGATCGCCCCCCACACAGTGCACCAAGCACACTGATACCCCTGTCCCCATACACATAAGTGTCCCCATAAAACAGTCCCCAAAACATCTGTATGCCCCCCATCACATCTCTCACCATACGCAAAACATCTGTCACAGTCCCCAAAACATCTGTATGTCCCCAAAACATCTGTCACAGTCCCCAAACATCTGTCTGTCCCCGTCACATCTGTCACCATACACAAAACATCTGTCTGTCCCCGTCACATCTGTCACCATACACAAAACATCTGTCTGTCCCCGTCACATCTGCCACCATACACAAAACATCTGTATGTCCCCGTCACATCTGTCACAGTCCCCGTCACATCTTTCTGTCCGCCAACACCAAATAAACTCAGATTTAGGTTATTTTTACCAAAGAAATGTAGCAGTATAATTTTTGGTCAAAATGTATGAAGAGAAATTACTTATTTGCAAAAATGCATGGTTTTTGAAAATTTTCAGTCTTTTTTTAATTTATAGCGCAAAAAATAAAAAACCCAAGGGTGATTAAATACCACCAAAAGAAAGCTCTATTTGTGTGAAAAAAATGATAAAAATTTCATATGGGTACAGTGTCACATGACCGCGCAATTGTCATTCAAACTGCAACAGCGCTGAAAGCTGAAAATTGGTCCGGGAAGGAAGGGGGTTTAAGTGCCCAGTATTGAAGTGGTTAAAGAATCTCTGTTTTTGATTTGATTTTGATTTGTTTCCCTCTTGGAATCACAGTCTAGGGTACTATTTATTCAGATATTTTAATTGTAAGAAATATAAATATAGATATATTTAATGGGATTTGAAAAGTAGTTCAGCCATGTTGATGTCATATTTGTCTTTTGTACGTCTTCCATTTTATGTAGAATTGTCTGTGTTTACATATGCTGATAAGTCAGCATGCCAACAATTAAGCTAGAAGGCCATTCTGGCTAGAGGAGTGTACAGCCAATACTCTGTAAATATGTCATCAATCATTTGTTTTTCACAATGGAAAGTAATTTTGTAATAAAAAGGATGCTAAGCCATTATATTCTCCACAATAAAGTTTGGCCTCTTCGGTCAGGATTACCTCCAGCTAAGCATGTGGAGGTTCCAGGTTAAAGGTTATAGCAGGTATGGTTAATGATCAAAATATTGATCAAAAGAGGGGAGACTGTAATGGACATTTGTAAGTTATGTATATAATTGTATTCTATTTCGTATGTATTGCTCACTGCACTGATTGTGCATGTAATAAAGTTTTTATTACATGTTTGCATTCTTTCAAGTCCTGATTAGAATTAACCTGCCTATGTTACACCCCTTGTTACCATACAATTGTAATATTATTGTGATACCTACATAATCATGTGTATAAAAACCTTCAATTGCATCATAATAAAGCAGAACAGTCATATGGAAAGATGCTGAGTGTATCTTTTGTGTCTGTTCCCTACTGCAGTAGTTATTAATTTACAACCACTAATCAATATGAGGATAGGAGTTGCCTATCTATAAAATTTCAGGTCACAATGAGCGAGATTTGAATCACTTTGTAATTAATTACCTAAAAATTTATCTTACAGTTATGAAGCCAAATCTTGCAATGATGGTGAGTTAGTTAGGAACTGGCAGGAACACCAGGGATTTCATATAAAGTAAGCAATACAAAGAGAACTGGAGACTTTCTCATACAAGTACATGGTACAGCAGGCACATATCAAGAATATGAAATGTTGGGTTTACATATTCTTTAAGTACAAATTTTCTAAGGCCTCTTGCATTCGACTGTATAGTAGGGTAATGGGGGTACAAAGTACGCCAGTTGTACGCGTATAGCTGCGCACAGAGAATTCTATATGGGTAAAAATCAACTGCAGCTGTGACTACCAGGCACCACAGCAACAGGCGCATTCTACTGAAGGGCTGTACACCCTAATGTACAGCCCTGTGAAAGAGCCCTAAAAATCTTCCAATTTGGGGTGAATTAGTCAAGCCAAGGTACACCCAGTGGTGGCTGGTGCTCCATTTTATTGGGGGGGGCGGCAAACAAACCACATGCCGGTCGGTTCGTACATCAGTCAAGTCCCCCACCCCCCTGTCCATCGATCGGCTTGCCCATACTCCCACCAGCCCTGCACTTACCCCATCTAGGTTGCGGGCAGCTAGTTCATGTGCGTGTAAAGGCAGGTGTCCCAATACTTTTGGCAATATAGTGTATGTATAGCCAAAGTTTGTTTTTTTAGTTTTGAATAGAATAGAGAAGGAAGAGTAAGAACCCCTGTTTATTTTTTGTGCTACTGTTGAAATTTTTCCTTTGCTTCTGTCCTGGAGATGCAACTGGAAATAAAAGGAAATCTACAGAAAATTAGAGGAATTCCCACTTTAGACGGTTGACATTGCAACATTTGTCCTCACTTCTTGCTGTGGTTACAATGCTAAATTTTGGTTTTCCCATCACTTTCTGTCTCTGAAACAATAGACATTTCTCCATTGGGGACCACTGAGGAGGAGTGTACTTGTAGACAGGTGAAGGTGGTCTTCTCACCTGTAGGTGGCCTCGTGTCATCACTTACATGGGAAGAGGGATCTCTTAAGGGAATTGGTCCCTTAGGGATTCTATCAGTTGCCTAGTAAAGTGAAGTTGTCCAATTGGGCGCAAAACTCTTAAGAGACTTTGGCAGCCATTTTGGTTGGGGAACCTTTTAAATCAGGAATTTTGGTGGCTGGTCAGAGACAGGAACCTGCTTGTGAGGGACAGCACTCAGCAAAGAGAGACAGGTTCCAGTCGACCAGGGATAGCTCAGCGAAGGCTCCCTCATCAGTTTATATACTTCAGTGATTGGTACGGGAGCGTGGAGCAGGCTACTGAAAAGGGACACCATCCCAGTAACTGAAGCTGTCCTTTGGTAACACATCTTGTCAAACATTGGGACTGTTTATTCACTGGACCATTGTATAGCCATGCTAAAGACTTGTCTATCAGTTGCACTATAAGCCTTCTTAAGGTCAATACAGAATATATTAGTGCTCCATATATTGGGTGTTTGTGTGTAGAGTTCCTCCAAACAGTGTACCGAATTAGGTACCGCCTACTGTTGCCATTAGTGAGGTTGATCCCAAGTACCTCACCAATACCACTACAAATCAGTGCTCTAGGTGAAAAAGAATAGACAATGGCGATATAGTACACCATTCCAGTTCTAGAACACAATAAAACATCTCCTCTTACCCTTGCAGAATGGCTCAGCACCGGACCATTGCTTGTTCTGCATACACTGTCTTTCTTTAGATCCAATTAGATGTAACCCAGCTTGGCACCAATAACGAACTTTATTATTCACTCCATATGAAGTTCCGGCTTTACTAGCTCCAGGCGGAACTCCGGGATCAGGGCAGTGTCCAACTACACAAGAAGAGAGATAATGAAAAGCCAAAAGGTTTAAAGGATAGCTTAACCCAAGAACACAAAATGTATGCATCCTACGAGTCCTTAGATCGGTAACATCAGCGTCCCTTAGTTATTTAAGAACTGTCAAATGGCGGAGCTGGCAGACAGTGGGGCCTTCGGCGGGAGTAGGCCATTTTGTTTTCTTTTTCCGGTGCAGCGGGCTTCGTGATTGACAATGGATCTACATGAGGGGACTTGCTTTTCTAATTTAGTTTTTCAAACAAAGAACTTGTCAAAAATTGCCTCCTGTAATTTTTTACACTACACTTTTTTTTGGTGAATGAGTAGCAGTAATATGTATCCCATACTCATTCACATAGGGGGACCAGGATCTGGGGGCCCCCTTGTTAAAGGGGGCTTCCAGATTCCATTAAGCCCTCTGCCCGCAGACCCCCACAACCACCAGCCAGGGTTGCGGGGAAGAGGCTCGCTCGTCCCCTCCCTTTCCTGACCTGCCGGGCTGCATGCTAAGATAAGGGTCTGGTATGGATTTTGGGGGGGAACCCTATGCCATTTTTTAAAAAAAAAATTGGCGTGGGGTTCCTATCAAAATCCATACCAGACCCGAAGGGCCTGGTATGGAATGGGCAAGGGGAACCGAACGCCATTTTGTTCCCAATTTTTTTTTTTTTATTGCTGGCAATTTTTTTTTTACATTTAGCTGTCAGCAGGGAAGCCTGCTGACAGCTGATGAGTCATCAGTTGTTAAGGACGCAGCGGCCGGCTTCCCGCCCCGCTCCTTAACAACCAGCTATTCGAAGTTTGTTAGGTCTCCGTGACCTGGGTACATCGCTCCGAGGAGGCGTCTAGGAGCGGTGAAAAGGACGAATGGCTTTTAACTAGATGTGATATGCTTTTTGCTTTTTTAATTCTTGTAAGTGCAATAGTTGTAAGGGGGTGGTTTATGGATATTAATAAAAGTCCTTTACGGTAATACACTATGTGAGTGCCCCCTGTTTTAGGAGATATAGAGATGGAGATCACAGTGGGCAGCGGAGCAGTGTGCTGGAGATAACAATTTGCACTATTTACATGACAGGCATGTTTTTTTCTGGCTTTAGTGAGTTCAATACCAACGGGGTTTGCTCACATGGTGTGGTGATGGAGTGTTTTTGAATCCAGTGGAGATCCCCGAATCAACACAGGACCTCATTTTGGACTCATCTTGCATGCATGTTTGTTTAGCTCACACACATCAACTACATTAAGCGCTGCATTTTCTAACTCGTTTTAGATTTATGTGAGATTGCACAAAGTTTGCTTTCTTAATGCAGCTGGTTGTTGGGTGTCCAGAGGCTCTCTCTCTTCCACCACCTTCTTTTCTCACCTCCAACTCAACCCACACAAGCCAACACAGCCCCAGCCAGGCACAGCAGCACTCTGGAGCCCCGCCAACATTGGCTGTGGCCACCCTACTATCTGACCCAGGCAACCGCTCTCATTGGCCCTTTGCTCTGTCCATCTACCATCAGGCTCTGCTGATTGGGCGGGATGCTTTAGACTCCCAGGGTGGAGGCTGCATGTGTTGTACATCCGCTCATTGTGGCATGTGAAAGTTAGAAAAACGATTTGCGGGCAGCAGGGCTTTTTTTCTCAGAGAATAGGTGCAGGAACTCAACCTCCCTCCACTCCAAGTAGAAAGTGGGTTGGGGATGGCCCTCTGCATCAAATTGTGGTTGTGGCCAAACTGCATCAACAGTGAGGCATTGTTACATACCAGGAGTTCAGGAATGCACTATATACAGACTGCAGAGTGCAGGGTTGAAGAGTGCACTACATACAGAGCGTAGAGCTCAGGAGTGTGCTACATACAGTGCAGTGTTGAAGAGTGAGCTACGTACAGAGTGCAGGGTTGAGCAGTGTGCCACATACAGAGTGCCTGATTAAGAAGTACGCTACCAATACAGAGCTTTCCTACAGCCCCAAATCCTCTCCAACCACCTACAAAGCATTGGAGTGGGGCTGCAAAAGTTTCAGGAGGAGCTTCTGTCTGTTTAGATCCCCTGCTTCCTCCCTTCTCTGCTCTCATATAGAGATCGATATGTAGAGAAGGGAGGGTTCTGAACGGCCACTAAGAGGGGAGCGAAATCACTTGTAAAAACAGAAACAGCGCTTCTGTATTCACAAGTGACAGTGGTTAACAGCACAGCAGCTAGCAAGTGACCAGCGCCAGAGCCCGGAGGTGGCGGGAACTCCGGCTGAAAAAAATCCCTGGCGGGCAGTGCAGAGTCCAAGGGAAGCTGCTTTGGGCCCCACAACTATGACTGGGCCCAGAGCAATTGCCCCTTTTTCCCCACATTAAACACTTAGGATTAGCACAAGGGTGAGGTAAGCTTGATGTTAGGGAATGTAAAGACTATTTTAATACTTTTTATTTCTGCTGAAACCCCCACACTGACAACTGCCTATCATTGGGTTCTCTCCACCATAAGGTAACATACTGCTTTCTGGTCCCCATGCCCCTCTTACGGTAATTCTGGCAGGTAGTTGTGGTTCCGCTCCATTGTCCATCTTCCTGACATATGCGCCTTTCTGGTCCAGTCATTGAAAATCCAGCATAGCACTGGAAGTTTAGGACATCACCAACATTGTGCCTTGTTTTCCTTGGAAAGTATTCTCCACCTTCAAACATCAGCTGACCCGGACAGCGGACATCTAGCAGAAAACAAAATGGGAAATGACTCAGAAGCCAAGCATGATAAATGTAAGCAACTGAGGGTAAAGGTGGGTGCACACTATACGAAAATCGGGCTAACGACCATCCGTTTTTCCACAGCAAGCCGAAACCGAGGATGCAAATAATGTAGCAAAATTCTTGTACAACAAAGGCTTTTTTTTTTTTGTTTATTGTTTCTGATCACGCGCAGTCTTTTGTATCAGATTTTTCTTGTGTGAAAACCATACGCAAAAAACAGTACAAATGAAACGAAAATTGTTAGTTCTGTTCAGATACGAAAAAAAATTTGGAGTTTGTCCCTTCTGAAATTTTCATTTGGAAAAGTCTGAATTGAATGTTGAAAGTTGTGTACACACTATACGTATATCGAATGATCGTGCTTTGTAAAGAAATTGTTTTCCAATATTCCTATATTGTGTACTGAAATTTGACATGAAAAATCTATTCACCAAAGCCCCTGAATAAGCCCATAATATTCTCAGAATTCCCTGTACATTAATTTTAACCACTTGACTTCTAGAAGCTTTTACCCCCTTCATGACTAGGGTATTTTTTCGCTATTTGGCACTGCGCTACTTTAACTGGCAATTGCGCAGTCATGCAATATTGTACCCAAATTACATTTATATCTTTTTTTTTCATTCAAATAGTGGTGGGTTTTTTATTTTTCATTATATAAATGAAAAAAGACAAACAATTTCGAAAAAACATTATTTCCTACTTTCTGTTGTAAAACATATCCAATAATTTAAAAAAAATCACATTTCAGTATAAATTTAGGCCAACATGTATTCTGCTACATGTCTTTAGTAAAAAGTGTATGTGTATATTAATTGGTTTGTGCAAATGTTATAGCGTCTACAAACTATGGGATATATACTGGAATTTACGCAACATGACGCTATACTGGTAATGGCGGTGATCAGCTACTTATAGTGGGACTGTGATAGTGTGGCTGGCAATCTGGCGGTAATAGAACCTTGCTGGGAGGTAAACTGACACTAACATTAATAGTGACACTAATACAGTGATCAGTAATAATCATAGGTGTGCGCAGCGTATTGCAATAGGGTGCGCACCCCAAAGCGCAAACACACATGCGTGCGTGTATATATATATATATATATATATACACTTTTTTCTAATAATGATTGCTGAGTATTTTTTATTTTTCAGGTCCATGCACACTGAGCTTAAAAAACGCTGCTACTACAGAGGTAGGGGCTTTTTTTCTCCTGCCTGTAGAAGCAGCTCAATGTTATCCTATGTGTCTGTGCACACTTTAGATGCAGATTTTAAGCTCAACATCTAGCAATCCTGTGACATCTGCTCTATGGAGAATCGCTGTTATGGAAGGAGGGGAGATAACACAGCTCGCTCTTTCTGTACAGATTTGCCACCTCTAAGCTTTGGTGGGGGGGGCGGGGGTTACAGGTATGGGAATTGTAGAATTGTACTTTGAACACAATGGGGGCAGTGGCAGGGGTTAATAATCATTTGGAGGAATGGAGAGGAATAATTGTAATAGGAGGGGGAATTGGGAGGGGGGGGGGATTTGAACCTCTGTACCCTACGCTGCTGACTCCTGTCCTCTGCCCTTCTTACCCTTGCCCTCTGCCCTGCTGACCCCTGTCCCCCACCCTGCTAATCCCCATCCTCTGCCCTGCTCACCCCTGTCCTCTGACCTGCTGACCCCTGTCCTCTGACCTGCTGACCCCTGTCCTCTGCACTGCTGACCCCTGTCCTCTGCCCTGCTGACCCCTGTCCACCATCCTACTAATCCCTATCCTCTGCCCTGCTGACCCATGTCCTTCATCCAGCTGACCCCTGTCCTCTACAATGCTGACCCCCGTCCTCTGCAATGCTGACCCCTGTCCTCTGAGCTACTGACCCCTGTCCACTATTCTGCTAACCCATGTTCTCCATCTTGCTAACCCCCATCTTCTGCCCTGCTGACCCCTGTCCTCCACCCTGCTGACCCCTGCCCTCTGCCCTGCTGACCCCTGTCTCCCATCCTGCTAATCCCCATCCTCTGCCCTGCTGACCCCTGTCCTCTGCACTTCTGACCCCTGTCCTCCATCCTGATGATCCCTGTCCTCTGCACAGCTGACTCCTGTCCTCCATCCTGCTAACCCCTGAGCCGAGATTCAAACCACTACTGGGCAGGCTGACTGTAGCAAGTTGATCAATCATCTTGGGTACAACCAGCCTGCTAGGTTCTCTTACGATTATCGCTAGAGATAATCACTGTCTTCTCCCGGGGGAGATGGGCTTCCCTGCCCTCCCCAAAAGGGCACACCGGACAAACCCCATGTGCATGCCTATGGTAATAATACTGTACACTGTCACTGTACTAATGACTTAGCTCCCAACTGTTCCTGATTTTGAGGGGCTGTCCTGGATTTGGAACAATGTCCCCTGTCCTTCTTTTCTTCTCATTTGTCCCTCGTTTTGTACATAAAATGCACTATTTATCTTTCAAAAAGTGTTTCCCAGTACTAAACCTGTCATACAATTTCTAAATGGCTGCATTTGTAAATGTCAAAAGCCAGTATACAACAATAATATGGGTAAAAAAACACCTGTGCATTTAACTAATCTTTTTTTTGTATAATTCTCCTTTAAGGGGGTGTCACAGGGGGTGTGTCCTACATACTTTTCTAATAGGTGTCCCTTGTTCCCATCTCAAAAAGTTGGTAGATATGTAATGTAGCGCTACCCTCGTGAGGGCCACTGGTAGAATCTGTACCCCACTGGTTGCCCCGACTCTGCAAGTCTTCAGACACCTCTGACACCCTTGATTCAGTAATTTTTTACCTTTGAAACCAATAACAAGACACTTACACAATTCCAATGAAGCAGTTCAGGTTTGTTTACTGCGGCAAAAGTGACACATAAAAGTGCATAACATAAAACTGTAAGTCTTAAAGGTATTTTATCAGAGAACAACATAGCACTAATATTAAATGCAACTTTGCAACTTAGAGATTTGTGTCAATAAAATAAAATGCAAAAAACACAGTGTGATTAAGTACAATCAAACCTTATTTCAGTCGCAGAAACCTATGTGAGCAGGCAGCAGAAAAGTAGGGGGGCTGGCACTTTATGTTCTATGTCAGACCACTCCTTTTTGTCTCCTCAGCCCACAGGCCATTAACATCAAAACAACCGATAAGACATTTAGCAAACTTGTATTTAAATTGGCTGGCTCCTTTATACAGCGTTCCAGAGAAATGAAACAGACCCCTTGTGTTAAACAGCACTAGTCACTTGTGTTGAGGAGGAGAGAATAAAAGGGGTTAATAGTAACTCAGTGGAATCCAGCAAATCTTCAGCTAGCACTTGAAGAATGATTAATAAATTAATCCTTTATGGTAGAGCAGAGCAAATGTAAGTGGTATGCGATAAATATTTTGTACTTGCAGACTTTTACTGTATGACATAAACGCACGTGGTCACTACATATGTTGTTTTAATAGTATTGTATCCAGTAGGGATTACAGATGACTGGGATGTGAGCAAAGCACAGATGTCTGCATACTGTGTCTATAGGAGTGAATGAACTTGCATCCAGTAGCACTACAAGTATCAGAAACTCGGGCAGAGACAATGATGTCTATATGCAGTGTCTATAGGAATAAATGGGCAGATGCCCGCTAACCGACAGTGTAACAGAAGTTGCTGGTAGCGATGCAGATGATGATGGTTCTTACAGGATCTCCCTCAGGGTCCTGGCTCAGGGAATAGCGTCTGACCTCCGTCACATCGGGCCGCGGCCTACCCCGATTCTGAAGTACAGATAGCGTGCAGGATCAAGAACTGCCTCCAGACCATTGTAGATAGGAAGCGATTCTGTCTGCAGATGTCCCTCTGGATGCAGCTGTAAAACTCTCTCTTATGCAGGCCGCGACTCGGCCGCAGCTCACAGTGGCAAAAAGCTCCTGGTGGAAGATCCAGGCTGATGTCCCAAGAGGCCGATCTAGGCCTAAACCAGTCCATTTATATCCTCTCCCAGCAGTCTGTTCATCTCTCACAGCAATCTGGTGGTTTTAGTTCAGGCCAGTCCTGTTGGAAGTGAAACCCCAGCATTTGGAACTACACATTCCACAATGCTTTGCTCTGCTCTAGGCTCTGTCTTTAGGAAAAAAAATAGAGTCCAAGCCAACACTAGAGGGAGACAGCTCCACATTAACAGCACTGCATATTGTCCCTGGTTTTGTAGGCAACAATAGCCAGCTCCTGGCTACAGTAATGACACTGGCTGGGAAGGGTTAACATCTAGGGGCAATCAATGAGATAACTGTGTGCCTAACAAGTGTAATGTGTGTAATATGTGCTGCTCTTACTAACAGATCTGGCTGTTTTTTCCCTGCTTTGCAGGGAGAAGAAACAGCCAGATTGATGCTCTGTGTGTTTGTAAAAACAGGACTCTGCTGTGATTGAAAACAACTGATCAGCAGGTCTCAACTATAAATCATTGGCTGGAACCTGCTGACAAAATCACAATGTGTCCAAATTCAGAAGCAAGCCAGCAGCGTAACTGAAGATGATTCGTAACACCATACCAGCTTGGAGAAAGGAAAAGGTGCTACTACCCCAAAATATCCAAAAGTCCTCCCGAGTTGTCAGTTGCAGGATAAACAGTCGCTCAGCTGCCAACACAATAACTTATGGAAGATGATCCGCAACACCATGCATGCTCTTAAATATCTCCAAATTTATTGATACTTCATAAAAGACAAATAGGTACAGCAGATGGTAACATATTTCAGCCATGACGGCCTTGATCACATGACATTTCAGCCATGACGGCTTTATTGTGAAAAAAGCCGTCATGGCTGAAATGTGTTAACGTCTGCTGTACCTATTTGTCTTTTATAGAGCATCAATAAATTTGGAGATATTTAAGAGCATGTATTGAGTTGCGGATCATCTTCCATAAGTTATTGTGTTGGCAGCTGAGCAACTGCTTATCCTGCAACTGACAACTCGGGAGGACTTTTGGATATTATGGGGTAGGAGCACCTTTTCCTTTCTCCAAGCCGGCAGCGTATATTTATGTTGCTGAGCATGCAGATGCCGCTTGGTCACATTAAATCTACTGTAAATGAGTAGCAAGTAGATAAAAAGCATCTCAACTTTGGAAGTTATACCCCAAAAATGGAGGGCAGAGGGCAAAAGAGTAGTCACCAGTATTTTGTGTGATCTGTGGAGGTAGCCATCTTTATAGAGGCAGGGCTTTGCTTCTTCATGTCAGAGCCTCCAGCAAAGAGAACAGTGAGCAGAACACTAGCAATATCACCAAGTCTCTCCCCAGTTCTCCTGAGATTAGAAGTCGGAGCCAGCAGTGCCTTGGATCTCTCACTGGAGATATACAGTACATTTATAAGGCTAATGAACAGGAGTGCCTAGGCACACTCACATACCAGGAAGTGCACCATTTTTTTTCAGGAGGTATTCCAGAAAAAAGGTACAATTTTTAGAGAATTGTTTGGTACAATTAACATTTCCAGATGTTCCCTGTAACATGGCAAATTGGCAAATTATTACTGTTTATATTTAGGTCCACTTTGATAGAGTAATAGTCTTATGTAGAAGTATAGATATCCCTTAAACCGCACATCAGGGTAAGCCCACTCGTCATCGTATGTGGCAACTTCATCCTGGGCTCTCCATGATTACGCTCCAAGGGGTGGAGCAAAACGGGTTGGGGGTGTGGTGTGGCAGGAGCCCATGCTCAGGTTGCCACATACCATCACGAGTGAGCTTGCCTTGATGTGCAGCTTAAGGGATATCCATACTTCTACACGTTGACGTTTGGAGCTGGGACGGGCTCCCTCCCCAGCCAGCATTCACAGCAGTGTACTAGGACTAGCACCCTTTCCTACCCCTAGCGGCTCACACATGAGGTTTTTGGTTACAATAGTCTTACGTACACACAGAGGCAGCAGGATAGGCTAGGACCTACAAAGCACAAATACATGGCAAATGGCACAGCTATTACTTACCTTTACATACAAACTGGTGCATAGCATGAGTCCATTGTCCATTAGCAAGGCAATCCTGGAAAAATGTTGGATAGGGGTACTTTCCTTTGGGGCAACTGTAGTGCACCTCACTGCCAATATTGCCACCATCGCTTAGGGTGTAGTTACCGCCATCAATCGCCAGTTTGGTCACGTCACACTCTATTTTAGGAGTCGCAAAAGTCACTGAGAGAAAGACGAAGAACAAAACAATTAAGTTACCGCATCCATGTTCTATAGACAAGCACATTCAACATACTCTGAACAGATGTGCCAGACATAAACTGAGCACAGACATTTAAAGCTGTACTCCAGGCACAAAATATTTTATTAAAGTATATTCCCTGTCCCCCTCTGCTAGTTAGGCTGCTAGGCTAAATTAAGTTCCCGGCCTTACTGCAGCCAGTGGAGAAGATCTATTATTTTTGTCTGGACAGCATTTATTAGCTGTCTGTTTGATTTCACTCACCTGCTCCTGGAAGAAGCATCCAGAGAATTGTGCAGGGAGAGTCAAATGACCAGTATGAATATTTAACATACCCTAGCCAATCCCTGGAAGGAGGCATCAAGAAAGTGGCTGGGGAGGTGATAAATGTTTTGGAGGCCTTTCCAGAGTGTTTTTTCCTCTCCACGGAAAGTTACAGTTTTCCGGGGGCTGCTGCCCCTGTGGGATAGCTAGTGAGACAAAAAAATTGCAGTCTCTGAGTCGAGGGCTGAGCTGAGGGCCTGAAGAAGATCAAAAATGGAGTTTTGCTGTAAGGCACTGTCCTGAAGATCTGGTCTGGAGGAGGTTCTTGTTATCTCCCTCTACCTGTGGATGTTGGGTGGCAGACAGCTTCTGGGACATTGTGAGTAAGGACCTTGCTGTGGGCTCTTGGGTGTGCAAGTGCTAGAAGGGAACTAAGTACCAGAGGATGCTATATGGACTGGTGCAGCTCTTATAGAGTCCTAGATATACTGGCTATTCCCTGTTATCTCCAGGGAAGTCTACTTAGAGAAAATTAGTGAATAGAGACAAACACAACGGAAAAAAATGTGTTTCATTTCAGATTCATTTGCTAGGATAATCATTTTTTTTCTGATATTCTTTATGTTAGAATGATTTGTTTTCGGAATTTATTTTGTATATTTGGATTTGTTTCATATGTTCATTATTTTCAAATCAATCTGAAAATTATTTGAATTTGAAAGTGAATTTTACTTCGAAATTAAAACATATAGCAATTAATACAGTAAGGTATAAAAGTGAAATAAGATAATTCCTAATTAGGCTGATTTATAGAATAGAATAGAAAAGAATAGAATAGAAAATAATAGAATAGGATAAAACAGAATAGAATGGAATATAAAGGAACAGAATAGACTAGAATAGAATAATAAATTAATATAATAAAAAGTAAAAAAAAAAATAGAATAATAAAGAATGGAATAGAAATAAAAGAATAAAATATAATAGAAAATAAAAGACTAGAATAGAGTAGAATAGAATAGAAAAGAATTGAATAAAAAAGAAAGGAATATAGCTGTCTTCCGAAATTCAAATTTCAGAAGATGACTGCATTCATTCTATTCCATTCTATTTTTTCTATTCTATTCCTTTTTTGTATTGTATGAGTTTATTTTCCATCCTATTCTATTCATTTATGTTCTAATCTTTTAATTTTTATTCTATTTTATTCTGTTCTGTTTTATTATATTCCATTCTATTTTATTTTATTTTATTCAGTTCTATTCTATTCTGTTCTATAAAGCAGGAAGCAGGAATCATCTTAGTTCACTTTTCTACCTTAATGTATTTATTGCAATATGTTTCCATTTCGAATATAAATTCATTTTAAAATTGGAATTATTCATTTTGTTATAATTTATTTCAGATTCAT
>BLSH010251454.1:318560-332539 GCA_018402905.1 Glandirana rugosa
TTGGTGACGAGATTTACCAATTTTTTTTTTCTTTTTTTTTCCTCTTTCCCAGATACATAGGACAGAGTGTTGACCCGACTGTATTGGGGAGAACAGGCTGGTACATTTTTCACTGTCGCGGGGAGTGGAGTAGTGACAGACGACAAAACAAGTGAGTTTTACTTGTCAGGTTTCTCGGGTGTTAATTCACCTAAATATTTTGTCTAGGAGTGATTATTGATCCATATAGATTAAAGTTTCTTTAAGGTCAACAGTTTTTTTATAAAATACCCCAGCTTAAACTCTTGTCTTAAGAGGTATCTTCCTCTACCTTCCCTCCTCTCCTGGGCTCTTTGGACTGTTCATTTTGAGTGAACAAAACAGCAGACAGTGATGAGGTGAGGGGCGCTGTCACTTTTTACATGGTCGGACAAGAGGGGTTATGTCAGCCCAGTTGTGAGACAGGATACATAGACCCTTTCTCCTTTTTTTTTCTTTTTTTTTTAACCATTTAGAGCAGTGGTTCTCAACTCCTGTCCTCAGGACCCACCAACAGGCCAGATGTTAAGTATTACCTTGGGGTGATGCAGACAAGAATACAGCAAATCATATCACCTGTGATGTATTTCAGTTATCATGCAAACCTGGCCTGTTAGTGGGTCCCGAGGACAGGAGTTGAGAACCACTGATTTAGAGTATGAGGATTGCAACTGGGGCCTGTTGAGACGTTTGTCTCCCTCTTGTGGAGGGTGTGGATAATATTTGTAGTGCTTTGGTGTCTGCTGTGGGTTGCTTATTTGATGTGTTGCCCGTGGCGGATACTTTAGTATTTGAATGTATAGTTCAATTAAGGGTCCCGGATGGCAGTCCTTGGTGGGGTGGGACATATTCGGTGGGGGTTAGGTGAGGATGTGCAATTGCACATCTTTCTCCTGATATGCTGCCAATCCGTGATTGGGAGTCATACGTGGAACACATTCTAGGACCCGCCCCACCATTTCCGGATATGCGCGGATTAACTTTCATCTGCCACGCATGTCCGGAAACATGCCTGTCCACGCCAATACATTAGGCCGTGTGGCTCATAGCGTGACGGGCACAGGGATGAGCCTCATCCAGGGCAGCCATCTTCCCCCTCCCATACATAAATAGGAGAGGAGGAAGCAGGACAGTCTGTGTTGGACATCCTGCTGTCCCCATCCAGGGGGTTTGATTGCGGCAACAGATAAACCTTAGGGGCTTACATCAGCTTGGTGCCAAGGGGAAATATGGAAAACGTGCACGTTTGGATATTTGGCCTCATTTTGTGTATTCATAAACGGATATACTCACTTTTATAGAGAACAGCTATACTTTGTCCCAATCCCTGGCGGCACCTATCCATACAGATTCCATATCTGTTTCTTGATTCAACCTTACAGTAAATGGTAGAGATATAATATATGTGGATATACCTGTAACCACATTAACCCCTGAGTTCCCCATGGGTTGTAGATGATAACAATCTCCCATGGAGACAGCTGGGGGATTTATAATACTTTTTTTGGTTTTGCCATTTTGTTATATAGATTGGCCCTTGGCTGGGCACCTGCATTTCTGGTTGCAAAACAGGGTTTTCCCCTCTTGTGTTCTGGCTGAGAGTATCTTCTCTTTTTCTCCTTCCATGTATGGTGATATCAGTGCCCCATTCACTTCATTGCAACTGTGACATGTAAGTTTAGGCATAAGTATT
Source organism: Glandirana rugosa (assembly GCA_018402905.1). NCBI lineage: Eukaryota > Metazoa > Chordata > Amphibia > Anura > Ranidae > Glandirana > Glandirana rugosa. Next base: position 320,272 of record BLSH010251454.1, read on the forward strand.
TGATGTATGTATATCTCTTTTAATCCAATTTTTCTCATAATGTATGGAATGCTCAATATGTGAAATATCTGTAATAAAATGTAGCTGTATATGATTATTTGTAAATATATTTTTGAAAATAGATGCTAATTGCAGTATATCTCCCAGTACCAATAGGATCCCCTGAGGAAGCCTTCTGGTGAAAAGCGTAGCGATTCTTTGGTAACAACACAGTGACTGGAGTTGGCCTCCCATTCATATGTACAAGACTTCTATACAATTCTCTACATATCTAGGTTTGATCTGTAGGCCAACCCACACCAATGTCCCTGTGGAATTCTGTGGTTCATATACATAGGAGAGATATGTTGACATAGAGTGTACATGGTTTATATGCTTTTGATGTAAATTTTATATTTTCTACAATAAAATGTGATTTTTTATACATATGTATTTGAGTATTTCTTTTTTCAACCTAGGTACATAGTGGCACCTTTAAGGTCCAGTAATCTCCTCTTCCTTCGTCTCTATAAACCTTTTTGGATGTGGTGCCACATATAGTGTGTCACATCTCAATATATTTCTGACAACGATCTATCTGAACATGCCTGAGCCCATTCCTATTGGCAATAGCCAGTTATCAGATTGCTGAAGACAAATTAAATGAGAGACCTAGTTACAATTTGTGTTTACAGGAAAAGGTGCAAAATGATATAGCAAAGCCCGGATTTTTAGAGTATAATTGAATGAACATGAAAACATTATCCGAAAGTGTTGTGTGCTGTCTCAATAATAGGGATTTTTGGAACTTAAGTCAAAACTTTTTTTTCGTTTTGGATAGAGCGGAGAGGGATTCAATCCTTTGACCGTTTTTTGTTGCTGTCTGTTCATCCTCTCCATTTGTCCTGTTTACCACTATCATCAAGAGTGAAAGAATATCCTGTCCTGACCAATGCAGACCAAGAACATCCTACAAGAGTTGCAGTTTCGAAGTTTTTCCACCCAAGTCATCTAGCTATCACAATTTGGCCCTTGACAAAGTCACTCAAATCCTTACGCTTGCCTATTTTTTCTGCTTACAACGCAACAACTTCAGGGACAACATGTTCACTTGCTGTCTTCTCTATCCCATCCACTTTTAGGTGCCACTGTATTGAGATAATTAAGGATGAGCTTGAACGTGTTCGCAACCGCATGTGCCCGAGCCCGCCAGGAAGCTGACTCTGCACAGCGGCTGCACAGATCAGGAAATCTCTCATTGCCTGTGATCAGCGCGGTGCAGTGTCAGCTTCCTGGCAGGCTCGGGCACATGCGGTTGGGAACACGCCCAAGCCCATCCTTAGAGATAATCAGTGGTGTTGATGTACTAAAACTGAAGCGTGCAAAACCTGCAGCTGTGCATGGTATTCAATCAGCTTCTAACTTCAGCTTGTTCAATTAAGCTTTGATTAAAAAACCCTGGAAGCTGATTGAGTTCTATGCAGAGCTGCACCAGACTTTGCACTCTTTTGCACAGTTTTAGTAAATCAACCCCAGTGTTTGTCTAATGGACAGCAAGTAGAAGATTCTGCCTGACACATGCCTCACATTTTCTGAATTTGTTTTTGAAAACCTCTGTGGTCATAGATCATTTAAGGAAGACAATTTTGATTACGGACATTGAAAAAAATCCCTCTATTACTTACATGCAACGTGGATGAGTAGAAGCAGAGGTAACATCCTGAAAAGGGTCCCTCCGTCTGTCCTTTCACCTCCCTGTCCTACACAATGATGGTACTGATCAGACTCTGGATAGATATTAGGAAAAAACAGGACAAAGGTCAGGAGAAGTTCCAACTAAACCTTGCTAAATGCTAAAATAAACATTTCACAACTTGTATACTTTAGATCAAGCAAAGAAAGGCAAAGTCAATTATTCTTCTAATGACCTTGTTATGTAATGCAGTGTAGCCACATTCACCATCATCCATCATGTCTAAGAGAGGGGATACCTACCTTTCCTGCTGCTGGTACCACCAGAACACTGTTTCTTTCTGTAGAATCCTCCTCTGAAGTCCCTTCCAGGAGTGTCCATCTCTTGGACCCCCTGCTGCCCCCATGGTCAGCAGGAGAAAGCATTGAGAGCAGTGGGGGGACACAGGAGGCCGACACTCCTGGAAACATTTCTATTGAATGCTGTGACTTTCTGGTTGTGGAAGCAACAGGAAAGGTCGGTATCCCCGCTCTTATTTTACAAGTATGCCTGTTTTGGACACATTTATGTCATGACAGGACCACTTTAAAGTAGATCTAAATCAATCTTACTTTCATACATACCTCACAACCCTGGAGAAAGAGGCACATTTTGGGATGGAGAAGACATGTTGGATGTTGGTGGGTGTGACTACACTGCATTTAATATTGGGTGTGGCTTAAAGGGTCGAAGAGTTTTAAACCCATGTCCATTTTTTGGGGGGAACCTGCAAGGTAAAGCCATAATGTGCTAGTATGCCAATTATTATAAATTAAAATGAAAACTAAAATTAAATGATCTTAATACGATTAAATTAGTTTTCTATGACTCCTATTTATGTTCCCTCTCTTGTAGTTTAAATATAACTAATAAAATCAAATCCCATTATTAATTGATTAAAATTAGACCAATATTATGTAACAAGTGAATCAATCGATTATTATTTATTTTAATCACCTATTCGAGGTCGAAATTGATTAACCCCCTCATAATTCAACGTAAGATGACATAAAATTAAGATTAAAGTTAAACATAAGTTGAACATATAAAAATCAAGATGACATTTAGGTTTATAGCCAAGATAAAGATAAAAATTAATATAGGTATTGAAACACAAAATCATGTAAATTATAATTAAAAGTAATCAATTAATTTAATGAAACTATCATAAATGCATATATATTTATTATCATATACATATATTTCCTCTTTTGGCAGCCCCCCTTTTGGAATAAGGCCCCTCACGTAGGGCTGCTGGACAATTTCCTTTCTCTCTCTCTTTTTTTTTTTTTTGCTTGTTCGCTCGAACATGTGTGACATTGCTCTACAGATGGGACATGATGACATGTTTCCTACAACAGTGGTATGTATCCTCTCTGAATGTCCCCTTAAAATATGTGTTTACTGCTATATGGATGAAGTAGAGGGAAGATTCATTTGTAGCATATATTTTTTTAAGTATTCACATTTCTTTCTCTATGGATTTTCAATGTTTGACACTAATACTTTTGAAGTTTATCTTTATTCAGATAGAGAGCTTCTATTCTACAGTGAGAAATAGTATGTTTATAAACTAATACATTTTGTAAAGACTCATTTTGAATGGACACAATGTTAATTACAATAATACAAGGAATCTTTTGTTCTATAAATGATAGGATCGCCTGAAGAAGCTATTAGCGAAACGCGTTGCTATCCCTATGTGGTAGCAGAATATTTTGTCGATTTGGCCTTCAGCAACATTTGATTGTTGCCACAAATTTCTACATCATCTTGTTATGGGCCTCTCAGACAAGACATCAATGTTCAGAATTTTTGTATTGTATCTAATTTAATACATTTTTCTGAACGCATGTATATACAATATCTTTTTTTGTCTATACTTCAATTTTAATGATTCTAAATAAATATGGATTTTAAATACATATGAAACTTAGTGCTTTCCTGTTTGGGATGCTAGTGACAACCTTTAAAGTCCTACTCTTTTTCTTTGGTCCTCTTTTCATATTTAATTGGATGTGGTGTCACGTCACGCAGTACCTACCTCTACTTTACCCATTTCATGTACTTTGGGGTGGCAAACACCCATTTTTCTCAGAGATATGGTAACCTGCAATGATTTCCCAAACAGGAAATAATACTCACTGTTGATTTCATTTATCTATTATTGTATTATTGTTGTATTGGTTTTTCCATTGTTGCTATGTTTTTGTTACTCCCTCACAAAATAATTTCTTCCAGATTGTCAATAACATCTATTTTTGTTCTATATTTGCAACAGGAATAGCTATTGATGGGTTTCAAACTCCACGGATAACAATCTGACTAACCAAATACAATATTTCAACATTTTGTCAGTTTGTTTGAGGTGAAGCATGGCGAGTTTTTGTGGCCAATCATGGGAAGGTATGATGGACAAATGAATGCTGGAGATCTCGGGTCCAGACGATACACCCTTAGAAACGGATACATTCTTTTTGAAATTGAAACAACTTCTAATGAAGAAGTCAAATCTATGCTGGCACAATAGATTTTTCGACAAATACATAGATCAGAAGTGTGTCCCGTTTGGAATCAGAATCCAGATTGTTCCTACAATACCACATGTGACTCAGGATTTAAAAGAAGCTTGGTAGAGTAATCTACAAGTCTGTTATTTTCAGATGATATGTCTTTTGCAGGAACACTATCAAAAAGAATTACACACCATTGAGGAACAGATACAAACTCTTCAGACACAACACACTGTCAGGGTATCACTGTATAAATTTATAAAACCAATGAACTAGGATATTGCGATAGCTGAATTTGCCTTTCTCTTGAACTATTTAACACAAGGCCTTGTGAACTGGGTGTTCAGACAATGATGTTAACAACACTTAAATAGTGCAAATGAAACGACAGGCTATGCAAACTTCTAACCCCTCTTGACAATGATGATAAGAGCTGATTTGAAGGTCGGTAAATAAAATCTTTAATCAAGGAAGATCTAAGTCAGAGATAGCACAGCTCCATATGGGAACTTAAAGCGGAGTTCCACCCAAAGGTGGAACTTCCGCTGGTTTGATTCCCCCCCCCTCAGGTGTCACATTTGGCACCTTTCGGGGGGGAGGGGGAAGAGGACACCTGTCTTTAGACAGGTGTCCTTTTCCACACATCCGGGAGCTCTGGCCGGGTGCCGCGGCCACTGACGTCAGCAGCCCGGCTCCCTCCTCCCTGCTCGCTCTGCTATTGGCCGTCTGGCCAATAGCAGAGGGTGGCAGAGCCTCGTGCATGCACAGTAAGGTGCCCGGCGTGAAGCTGTAACGCTATATGTCCGGGTTCCCTTACCCGCAATGGAGGCGGCTGCACCCGTCCCCCGATCCGAAGATCGGCGGTGGGTGCAGACATCGCTGGACTGCAGGACAGGTAAGTGTCCTATTATTAAAAGTCAGCAGCTACTGTATGTGTAGCTGCTGACTTTTAATTTTTTTTTTTTCAATCAAGAAACGTTTTATTATCATTTTTGTTATGGTGGGACATTGTTACAGACGTAAAATCGATCTGTGCAGTACAACAGGAGCATATTATTATAAGACCAGTACAGATATCATACTTTAGAAAGAATTATACATAAAACACTATATCAGTTCCAACAGAGTCAACATTTTTTTTTATTTTTTTTTACCAGGGCCTTTTTACTCTGTCACATACCCCTGGGTACAGATTATACATTGGGTGTATCCTGAAGACAGGATCATCTTTCCATTTGTCCTCTGACTAATCCCACACCGTAAAAAACGGTGTTAACCAGCGTTAAAAGTATATGATTATGCCTTAAACTGATATTCCCCTCTGACCTTCAGAATGGAGTATTAAAGAGTAACAAAGTCAAAAAGAAAACAACAAAAAGGAAACAAACCAAACTGGTAAAACTTGTCGACTCCAGATGGGTTAGAGTCTTAACAGTCTGTGCACAAGTAGCTGAGGAGGCGCAAGTCTGTTATCCTCCAACCAATCTTGCCATATTAATTCAAATTTGTGAGGGGCACCTCTGTGGGAGTATGCCAGCTGTTCCCTTAATAAAAAGGAGTTAACATAAGCTATCCACTGTCCCTTAGTTGGGACCGTAGGTGCCATCCAGTGTATAGCGATCAACTTTCTTGCCAAATATAACAACCTTGTGATCATAGTATATGTGCCAACTTGATACATTTCAATATCAATTGACCCCAGCAAGCATACCAAGGGGGTGAAGGACACTGGTATCCTGGATAATTCTGTTATAACCTGCATAACCTCCTCCCAATAGCGTTTAAGTTGCGGGCATCTCCAAATCAGATGAATAAAATCTCCCGGATGCACCTTACACTTCGGGCATAATGATGATTCCCTCAATCCCCATTCATGGAGTTTAACAGGCGTACAATATGCTCTGTGTAGGATAAATAGCTGAGATAGCTTATGAGATGCTGAAATCGATATTGCCGGGATCGATTCCAGCACTATGTCCCACTGATCCGCGTTTATCTCTTCCAGACCTTCCGCCCACTGTGCCCTGCATCTAAGCTCTGTACGGTTCTATATGGACATCAGTAGTGTTAAATATGTTTTAGAGATCAGTCCTCTTTTAATTTTAGTCTTAACAATATCCCCTAGCAGAGGTGACACTACAGTGGCTAGTTTGCCATTTCGTTCTTGGGTCTATAAGGCATGTCGGAGTTGGAGATATTGATAAAACTGTTTAGGGGATAAGCAATATTCCTGACCTAATTGTGCAAACGATCTCATGCCCTCCTCATCATATAGTTGAGAGAAGAACCAGATACCTGCACTCCTCCAATTAGAGAAGCCCTCCAATTTATTCAGCTCGGGATATCGTGGGTTATCCCACACTGGGGTAAAGCAGAGGGGTCCATCCACGCTCAATATCTCCTTAGCCGCCCTCCATACCCTCTTAAGTAGATCCGCCTTCGGGTCCGAAGTCTGCATAGCCGAAAGATCCATTTCTAAGTGGGAGGCCGCTGCCAATCTGAGGTTTGACCTAGTAAGTAACTTTACAATGGGATCTGGGTTGTCCATTATTCCCCATCCCACCATCTGCTGCAATTGCGAGGCTAGAAAATATGTTTTAGAGTGGGGGAACTGCCAGATCCTTCCCATATTGTAAAGACGTTAAACTAATTCTAGCTTTTTTCTTTTTCCAGATAAGGTCCCTAAACTGCGTGTCTATGAGGCTAAACCATCGGTTAGGGATCCATACTGGAGAGTTGTGGAGAATATAAAGGAGCTGTGGGGCACACACCATCTTTATTAAGTTAACTCTCCCAACCACTGATAGGGGAAGTTTACACCAGGTCTGACATTTGCCTTTTTGCCTAGCTAGTAAGGGTTTTAGGTTTAAACTAAGGTATTCCTTCGGGTCCGGAGTTACTATAACTCCTAGATATTTGAAAGAACCGACAATCGTGATTTGTTCCACCCCTTGCGGTAAGACAGTCCATAGGGGATCTAGAGGCATGAGAATTGACTTTGACCAATTAATACTAAATCCAGAAAATCGACCAAAGTTTATAATTAGCTGCATCACTGCTTGAAGGGAACAATCTGTATCGCCAAGATATAACAATGTATCATCTGCGTATAGCGAGATTTTATCTTCCATGATTCCCCTACGAAATCCTACTATATCAGTTCTGTTGCTTACCATAATGGCCAGCGGCTCCACCACTAGGGCAAAAAGCAGGGGGGACAATGGGCACCCCTGCCGTGTGCCCCTGCACAGAGATATAGGGGGGGACAATGCATTATTAATTCGAATTCTAGCTGTAGGAGCAGAGTATAAAGTTTTAACCCACCCAATAAACGATCCACTCAAACCAAATCTCTCCAGTGTCTCCCAGAGGTAGGGCCATTCCACGCTGTTGAATGCTTTAGCAGCATCAATCGAGAGTATGGCCCTATTCCCCGGATCATCCGTGGGTACCTGTAAATTAAGAAATAACCGTCTGATATTATCCGCTGTAGATCTGGTAGGTATGAACCCTGATTGATCTGGATCAATCAGTTTACCTATTACTTTAGATTGTCTGGTGGCCAGGACTCTAGCGATCAATTTCACATCCAAATTCAACAAAGAAATGGGTCTATACGAATCAGGATAGAGAGTGTTTTTTCCGGGTTTCGGTATCACTACTATAATAGCCTCGTTCATAGTATCTGTCAATCTGCCCCCCCTAGTCACTTCGGCAAAAGCTTTCAACAGCGCAGGCAAGAGAACTCCCCCATATAGTGAATATACCTCTGCCGGAAGACCATCAGACTCCGGAGCCTTATGCTTCTGGGTCCCCGCCAGTGCATCAGTCAATTCTTCTATGGTAATTGGTGAGTTCAATATCGCCCTGTCCTCATCTGTCACCCGTGGAATAGGACAGCCCTCTAAAAATCCCCGCAGATCTTCCACTGTGGTTTGTGTTTTAGAGTCATATAAGTCAGCATAGAAACTAGAGAATGCTCTAAGTATTTCAGGCATAGATGTAACTATTTCCCCAGAGGCCGTCTCTATGGCTGTTATTGCCGAATTTGCTTTTTGCGATTTGGCAATAAGTGCCAGCATATGTCCCGTGTTCTCACCTTCCTGAAAATATTCCTGCTGAAGGAAATATCGTTATATACATCTTCCTTTCCCTATCCTGCAGGTTGCCCCGCACAGTATCTTCCCATTCTCTGGACCTACGCTTAACCCCAGTAAATTGTCTAATCAAGAGACCTCTCAGGAAAGCCTTAAGAGCGTCCCACACCAAGGAGGCACTAGCCGTCCGGTCGTTGCGGAGGACAAACTCCCTCAGCTCCCCAAGTACACCATCTTTAAATGGGAATAGCGTCAGCCAGAATGGATTTAGCCTCCACAACGGTCGGGGGGGCCCTCCAGCACCCCTCAGTATCACCCAGAACGGAGAGTGATCAGAGAGCAGCCTAGGTTCATACGCTGAGTCATGTACAAGCAGCAACATGACATCATTACACAGACCCATATCTATGCGTGAAAGGCCATCATGTGTAGCCGAGTGGCAGGAATAACATTTCTCATCACCATGTCTCTCTCTCCATACATCTCGGAGACCCATTTCTTCTATCAATAGAGCAAATGTTCTACTTCCCCTCCTTGAGGAGACTGTGTCTCTGTTAATCGAGAATCGGTCTAATTGGGGGTCGAGGACATTATTATAATCTCCCAGGGCCATTACTGGAACCCGAGAATGTAATGATAGAAATTGAGCCAAACATTTCAGGACCTCCAGGGAGAATGGCGGGGGAACATAGATCGATGCAACCACACATGTAACACCATTAATTTTGCACAACAGAAAAATAAATCTGGCTTCACTGTCAATTCGCTGCTGTAAGCACTCAAAGGTAGTATTACCAGCAATCAGAACACTTGTTCCCCTAGAATAGGAGGAATACGTAGAGTGAAATTGGTTTGTATATTTACGGGAACGCAGCAGATGGACAGTGTTTGGCATTAAATGTGTCTCTTGTAGGCATATAACCTCAGGTTGCAATTTAGCAAAATATTTAAACATTGCAGTTCGTTTAACTCTATCTCCTAGCCCCCTTATATTCCAGTTTAAAAGTCTTATTCCTTTGTTCATACATTGAGCCATAACTCCCATGAAACTGTATTTGCATTTGGATGTAACCAATCCCATTCCCCACCGTCTATCTCATACCAATCTGCAACACAAAGTAGCCTCTCCAGTTCATGTAGTTGCTGAGCTCCTGCCTCAGTCCAAATATTCAGAGGGATCCTCAGGTATTTACTGTGCCATTTAGTTGGGAGACCTCTCTCAGCCCCTTGCGGACATGTGTGCCAAAGTCCCATCTGCCAAAAACAAAAAACAAACAGAAAAAAGAGAAAAACCATACCCCACAACCTCTAGCCAACAGGGCTGTCCCAGCTCTAGTCTGGCTCTAGGGGTCCTCCAGAATCCCAACCCTTTCCCAAGTGAGAAGGGGTATAGTCCTATCAGGACAAATTCCGGGGGGCTGTAATGTAGCTTTGCTGAGAAGAGATTGTGACTTGAACAAAAACAGTCAATATAAGGGATCATTGATTCATCCGCTCCAGCTGAGTAAACAAATCAATCCCATCTTAATGTAATAGCCTTGGCAAGTCTGTCAGAACCAGGCAACACATCTCTGCTCCGGAAACAATGAATTATAAGGCACCTTTGTAGAGTGTAAGACAGCTTCTTTATCCTAAGGAACGCTGCTGTCTCAAGTTACGTTCTTCTGAATCCAACCAATGCAAGGCTGTCGCCGGATTCTCAAAGAAATGGGAGCTGCCATTTACGATAACTTTCAGCTTAGCAGGGTATAGCATGAAGTATTGGACATTGAGCGACCAAAGTCTCCTTTTGATGTCTAAGAACTTTTGGCGTTGCCTCTGCAGTTCCGCTGAAAAATCTGGGAACAGGGACACCTTCATATTATCCAGTCTGAGCTCTGCAGATGTTCGTGCTTTAGCTAGAATGGCATCCCTGTCCTTGTAATTCAACAGTTTGAACAGAAAGGGTCGTGGTGGTGCGCCCTGTGGTGGAGGGCGCGCCGGGACCCTATGGGCCCTCTCCACCGCAAACATCTGGGAAAATGTTTCTCTTCCAAATACTTCAATGAGCCAGGCCTCAATGAAGGCCACAGGATTTTTGCCCTCCGCCCGCTCAGGGATCCCCACGGCCCTGATATTGTTCCTGCGTAGGCGATTTTCCATGTCTTCCAATCTAGCTGCATTAGCGGCAGATACTGATTGTATATGGCGAACATCCCTCTGCAATGGCTGCCAATCATCCTCCAGGGAACCCACGTGGCCCTCCAAGGCCGCCGTGCGTTCCCAAAGTTTTTGCATATCATGGCGTATCAATGAAATTTCGACTTTAATAACTTTTAATTATTTTTTTTTTTCCCTCAGACCTCCGCTATAACTCAGAACAATAAAACTCCAAGACAAGTGTTTAACCTCATTGTCCAAAGGAGCTCTTTCGCCAGAGTAATACAATGCTGGCAGTCAACACGCTACAAGATTTAAGAAATATATATATATTTTAATTACGATGATTGCTATATACCAGGATTCAATGTCTGCCAGAAGTCATGAACTGAAATCAACAAAGTATGAATCTGACATAAGTCTGAATGGGGAGAAACCTACTCTCTGTAGAAGGTATAACTGAGAAATAGAAGTTTTCACATAACAAACCACAAATATCATTTCAGAAGTCCCCATCAAACAAAGGACATGAGTTATCCCCACCAACCCGCTGTAAAAGAACTTTCACATAAAGATGATGATTGGGAGAAGGTGGGGAAGAATTTGGTTATTTTGTGCTATCAATGTACGTATATAGGCATATGTATGTACAGGGTGGGCCATTTATATGGATACACCTTAATAAAATGGGAATGGTTGGTGATATTAACTTCCTGTTTGTGGCACATTAGTATATGTGAGGGGGGAAACTTTTCAAGATGGGTGGTGACCATGGTGGCCATTTTGAAGTCGGCCATTTTGAATCCAACTTTTGTTTTTTCAATAGGAAGAGGGTCATGTGACACATCAAACTTATTGGGAATTTCACAAGAAAAACAATGGTGTGCTTGGTTTTAACAGAACTTTATTCTTTCATGAGTTATTTACAAGTTTCTGACCACGTATAATATGTGTTCAATGTGCTGCCCATTGTGTTGGATTGTCAATGCAACCCTCTTCTCCCTCTCTTCACACACTGATAGCAACACCACAGGAGAAATGCTAGCACAGGCTTCCAGTATCCATAGTTTCAGGTGCTGCACATCTCGTATCTTCACAGCATAGACAATTGCCTTCAGATGACCCCAAAGATAAAAGTCTAAGGGGGTCAGATCGGGAGACCTTGGGGGCCATTCAACTGGCCCACGACGAGCAATCCACTTTCCAGGAAACTGTTCATCTAGGAACGCTCGGACCTGACACCCATAATGTGGTGGTGCACCATCTTGCTGGAACTATGATGTCAGTGATAGGGAATTGGTGGCCATCAAGTCGGCTTTGGAGGAATGGCGGTACCTCCTGGAAGGAGCGGCTCACCCGGTATTGGTTTTTACTGACCATAAAAACCATAAAAAAAACATATGCTGTGAAGATACGAGATGTGCAGCACCTGAAACTACGGATACTGGAAGCCTGTGCTAGCATTTCTCCTGCGGTGTTGCTATCAGTGTGTGAAGAGAGGGAGAAGAGGGTTGCATTGACAATCCAACACAATGGGCAGCACATTGAACACATTTTATAAGTGGTCAGAAACTTGTAAATAACTCATGAAAGAATAAAGTTATGTTAAAACCAAGCACACCATTGTTTTTCTTGTGAAATTCCCAATAAGTTTGATGTGTCACATGACCCTCTTCCTATTAAAAAAAAAAAAGTTGGATTCAAAATGGCCGACTTCAAAATGGCCGCCATGGTCACCACCCATCTTGAAAAGTTTCCCCCCTCACATATACTAATGTGCCACAAACAGGAAGTTAATATCAGCAACC
>BLSH010251454.1:364310-380674 GCA_018402905.1 Glandirana rugosa
AAGACCTCGTGGTCCCACCCATCAGTGCCCATCGCCAATCACCTGTCAGTGACTGTCACACCCATGAGTAAACATCACCTGTAAAAGTCTCACACATGTGGTATCGCCATACTCGGGGGGAGTAGTTGAATGTATTTTGGGGTGTCATTTTTGCTATGTACATGCTATGTGTTGGAAATATCATATAAATGGACAACTTTGTGTAAAAATAAAAGCGTTTTCATTTTTTTCCACATTTTCCAAAAACTTCTGGAAAAAAATGACATGTTCAAAAGACTCATTATGCCTCATAGATTATACGTTGGGGTGTTTTCTTTCCAAAATGGGGTCATTTTATGGGCAATTCCATTGTCCTGGTGCTCCAGGACCTTCAAAAGTGTAATAGGGTGTTGAGAAATGAGATGTGTAAATTATGCTTGTAGAACGCCTGAAGGTGCTAGTTCAATGTTGGACCTCAGTATGTGGTCAGGCTGTGTAAAAGTGTCACGCATGTGGTGTCGCCATACTCAGGAGGAATAGCAGAATGTATTTTGGGGTGTAATTTTTGCTATGTACATGCTATGTGTTGAAAATAGCTTATAAATGGACAACTTTGTGTAAAAAAAATGCGCTTTCATTTTTTTCCCACATTTTCCAAAAACTACTGGAACAAAAATGAACCGTTCAAAAGACTCATTATGCCTCAATGATTATTCGTTGGGGTGTTTGCTTTCCAGAATGGGGTCATTTTGTGGGCAATTCCATTGTCCTGGTGTTACAGGGCCTTCAAAAATGTGATAGGTCGTCATGACATTAGATGTGTAATTTATGTCCCTAGAATACCTGACGGCGCTCCCTGCATGTTGAGCCTCTGTATGTGGCCAGGCTGTGAAAAAGTCTCAGACATGTGATATCGCCATACTCAGGAGGAGCAGAAGAATTTGTTTTGGGGTGTAATTTGGGGTATGCATATGCTGCGTGTGAGAAATAACCTGTTACAATGACCATTTTGTGAAAAAGAAAAAAAAAATCTTCATTTTGCAAAGAATTGTAGGAAAAAATTACAGCTTCAAAAAATTCACCATGCCTCTTACTAAATACCTTGGAATGTCTACTTTCCAAAAAGGGGTCATTTGGGGGGTAATTTTACTTTCCTGGCTTGTTAGGGTCTCAAGAAATGAGATAGGCTGTCAGTATAAGGGTCCTTTCACACACACGGACCGTTCATCAGTTCATCCGTTTTTCATCAGTTTTTTCATCCGTTTTTCATCAGTTTTTCATCCATTTTTTCATCTGTGGTCATCAGTTTTTCTTTACATCCACTACCAATGCAAAAACGGATGAAAAACTGACCGTTCGTCAGTTTACATCCGTTTTTCGTCCGATCCGTTTTTTTGACGGATGAAAAGTAGGACTTCAAAAAAACGGATGCTGACGGAAGCGGATGAAAACTGATGAAAATAGCTGATCATCAGTTGTCATCAGTTTTTCCATAGAGTTGCATTAATGTCCGTTTTTCATCCGTCAACGGATGGATGAAAAACGGACAAATGGTCCGTATGTGTGAAAGGGGCCTATCAGGTGTGATCAGATGTGATCAATTTTCAATGATTGGCACCATAGCTTGTAGACTCTATAACTTTCACAAGGACCAAATAATATCCACTTATTTGGGTTATTTTTACCAAAGATAGGTAGCAGTATAAATTTTGGCCAAAATTTACAAAGAAGAATTACTAATTTGCAAAATTTTATGACCGAAACAAAGAAAAAGGCATTTTTTCACAAAATTTTCAATCTTTTTTTATTTATAGCACAAAAAATAACCCCCCCCCCCTAGTGATTAAATACCACCAAAAGAAAACTCTATTTGTGTGAAAAAAAGGACGCAAATTTCATATGGGTACCGTGTTGCATGACTGAGTAATTGTCATTCAAAGTGTGATAACGCTGAAAAATGGCCTGGACAGGAAGGGGGTTTTCGTGCCCGGTACTGATGTGGTTAAAGAAGACTGTGCTTTGGGGACAGAAACATTGCATGCCTCTTCTGTAACAAAGAGCCTGCTTGCTCATAAGACTTTTAAAGTTAGACTTTAATAGTCAACATTTCCCAAAAAATTTCAATATACTTTTTTGCAGAAAGCCAGTGTAGGAGGAGTAGTATGTTAATTGGGGGAGGCATTCATTTTATGGGTGTGGCCAACGATTAAAAGTGCGGTGAGACAATAATGGAGGTGGTTTAAATTACGCTAAATATTGGGCGTGGCTTAAAGGGGCGTGGTTAAATAGAGTCTGTTTACATCCTCCTGTCCATAGGGGATGCATGGACCTTCCCATCAGGTCCGCCTGAAAAACTGACAGGCATACCTGATGGGACCCGCTGTGTGAATGGGGCCTTAGTGATGGTGTCAGCAAGGAGTGACTGTGAGAAATTGGGTTTAAAACTGCACTGGTCAATTTCTCACAGTCAGGACAGTACTACATGGAAAAGGAGATACCATCTTTGTCAGCTAACACCATTTTACTTCTGTCTAAAAGACTGGCACGCAACACTCTCCTGACTGTAAGAAATTGGCCAGTCCAGTTTTAAACCCAATTTCTCACAGTCCAATGGCCACTGAAAAAAAAAAACTTTACCTTTAAAGTCCCCCTTCAATATCAGAGCCCTCCTTCCCCACCAGTGCAGTCTCATCAGTGCCTCCTCATCAGTGCAGTCTCATCAGTGCAGCATCATCATGCAGTCTCATCAGTGCAGTCAGTCTCATCAATGCAGTCTGTCTCATGAGTGCAGTCTCATTAGTGCAGTCAGTGTTATCAGTGCGGTCTCATCAGTGTAGTCAGTCTCATCAGTGCAGTCTCATCAGTGTAGTCCCAACGATGCAGCATCATCATGCAGTCTCACGAGTGCAGTCAGTCTCATCAGTGCAGTCTCATCAGTGTAGCATCATCATGCAGTCTCATCAGTGCAGTCAGTCTCATCAGTTCAGCCTCAGCAGTGCAGTCTCATCATTGCAGTCAGTCTCATCAGTGCAGCATCACCCCCTCAAAGTGAAATTTACTGGTAGGATGCCAAAATTTACAAACTGAACCAATTTTTTTTACTGGCAAATATCATGGAATGTACTGGCAGAGCCACTTTTTTACTGGCACTGCAAAAAAGTACCTAAAATGACAGTTTTTAGTGCTCAACGGTGCAAATATCAATATTTTAACTATAAACACATAGCTAGTGCTATTAGCAAAGTATTTAATCAGAGTCTGCAGGATTCCCCCTTACAGTGAAAGGGAACTTATATAAAGGGGAACGCTGCAGATCATGATCTAAGGAGAAACTCTGATGTAAAGGGGGGTTCTGGTGACCAGAGACCACCTTCCGCAGAGTGGATACACTAAGGTAAGGGGGAGAGTTACTAATATAGGGGGGAACCTTTATATCAGTGCCCCCTTACATTAGCAACCCCCCCCCCCTCAGACTGGCCTGGTGGCGCTGTCAGGTGCACTGTGCAGACGGCTCCAGCTTGGTGGCTCTATGACCCCATCCTGGCGACGCTCCCATTCTTGTCTCCTCTCCAGACTCTCCCTCAGAGACTGCAGACATGATAAAAGACAAGGGATGGTCAGAGACTGTGGACATGATAAAGAAGGTTGACAGGGGCTGCAGACATGATCCAGGAGGTGGATAGAGGCTGCAGACATGATCCAGGAGGTGAACAGGGGCTGCTGACATGATCCAGGAGGTGGATAGAGGCTGCAGACATGATCCAGGAGGTGGACAGAGGCTGCTGACATGATCCAGGAGGTGGATAGAGGCTGCAGACATGATCCAGGAGGTGGACAGAGGATGCTGACATGATCCAGGAGGTGGATAGAGGCTGCAGACATGATCCAGGAGGTGAACAGGGGCTGCTGACATGATCCAGGAGGTGGATAGAGGCTGCAGACATGATCCAGGAGGTGGATAGAGGCTGCAGACATGATCCAGGAGGTGGACAGAGGCTGCAGACATTATCCAGGAGGTGGACAGTGGCTGCAGACATGATCCAGGAGGTGGACAGGGGCTGCTGACATGATCCAGGAGGTGAACAGGGGCTGCTGACATGATCCAGGAGGTGGACAGAGGCTGCAGACATGATCCAGGAGGTGGACAGAGACTGCAGACATGATCCAGGAGGTGGACAGGGGCTGCGGACATTATACAGGAGGTGGACAGAGGCTGCAGACATTATCCAGGAGGTGGACAGAGGCTGCGGACATGATCCAGGAGGTGAACAGGGGCTGCTGACATGATCCAGGAGGTGGACAGAGGCTGCAGACATGATCCAGGAGGTGGACAGAGACTGCAGACATGATCCAGGAGGTGGACAGGGGCTGCGGACATTATACAGGAGGTGGACAGAGGCTGCGAAAATTATACAGGAGGTGGACAGAGGCTGCAGACATGGTAGTGTCCTCCTCACCCCCTCACAGTAACTTCCTCCTCTGTCCACCTTCATATTACCTCTCCACAATAAGTGTGCCATCCTCCTGTGCCCCTTTCACCTCTCCTCAGGGCAGCACATCAGTGTCCTTCTCTTTCCCTGAAGAATAAGAATTTAATAAGATCTGCAAGAAAAATGATTTTACAGAACATGTCTTCAAAAATATTGACTTTCCCTAAAAATCAGCAGCCGATGTTCCAAGATTATTTCACAGCAAATTCAGGATTTTTTCTGCTTTCATATCTTTGTCAGGTTGTGTTATCTTCTCTCTGTCCCTCCTCCCTTCTGCAAACACCTGTTGTGAAAGCCTGCTGTTTGACCATTTACAGGAATTCACATCATCCCCTTCCCCCAAAGTCCATGTACCCACAACACCCTCTTATATCTATACAGAGCAAGACGACGGGGCAATAGACAGGACAGCAGAAGAGGACAGGCAAGAGAGGTCCCCAGACTCCCTGCAAGATGATGCTGCTGCTTCTACTGGGCAGCTTAGCAAGTAAGTCACAGAGTCATGAATATTTCTCTGACTGCCCCTGTTTTCCAATGAAGCAGATTCACACTTTGAGGGTGATTTTAAGGCAAATAGATTCTTCACTTTTCAGGGGAAGTTGCACTTTTCAAGGGAATTGGCCCCAGAGTTTAGTGAACTAGGTGAAGGTCTGCTGACTTCCATCATCCCATCCTGTCCAAGCAAAAATCAATTTTTTAAAATTTTCCTTGCATGTGATTGGGCATTCTTTGCAAAGTGAAATTTCCCCACAATTACTAAGCAGTGAGGAAAATTCCCTTCCAACAGCCTATTTGCCTTTAGTTACCCTTTCCCCTTTAAATAGAGTCAGTGAACTGCTGGTGTTAGAAGTAGGATGGCACAGAGAAATTTTGGCTGAATTGATTTCACTGTGAATTCACAGATCTCACTATCGGCTATGGTGAAATTTGCTGCCAGTTCACACCATAGAAACACAATCCGGATGCTTTTCTACATGCAAGTTTTTGGCGCGTTTTTGGTGCACTCCAGTGCGTTTTTGATGCAGTCCAGTGCATTTTTTCTCCCTTTTTTCACATAAGGACATGTGCGTTCCAGTGCGTTTTTGGTGCATTTAGGTGCATTCCAGAGCATTTTTAATGTGTTTTATAACGTTCCAGTACAAAAAGTAAAAAATATTGTTGTGTTTTTTTCAAAATTGTCGCTCTTTTTTTGTTAATAGCGGTGATCAGAAGTGACACAGAAGAAGATCGCCAAGGGGGGGTGAACTTCCTTCCGGAGCCGTGGCTCTAGGAGAGGAAGTGGACCTGGGACCCAGTGATCCCAGGCTGAGTAAGGGCCGGTTCACATTGTAGCGAGGCGGAGCGGCGCGGAGCGGCGCGATGCGGCGCTCCAGGCGATCTCAAAGCGGCTTGCTAGGAGACTTCTATCATAGAAGTCAATGCAAGCCGCCTGAGATCGCCCTAAAAATAGTGCAGGGACCATTTTTCTAATGCGGAGCGAAGCGATTTGCTCCTATTAGAACGGTCCCATTTGCACAGCATTGGGGCGAATTGTCAGGCGACTCAAGTCGCCTGACAATTCGCCTAGATGTGAACGGGGCGCGAAGTCGCGCCGCTCCGCCCCGCTGCGGTGTGAACCGGCCCTAAAGCTCTTGTCTGCAGCAATTACAAAAAACTTCTGCTCAGCTGGGGGCCAGGGGAAGGGAAAGGACTATTTAACCCCCTGGACTCAAGGGCTTACCTTCTGTGGAGATCCAGGCTGGACTGTGGCTTTATCTGCTCAGCTGGTGGTCAGGAAGGAACATGAGGAGTTAATAGAATCACTCAGGCACAAGTCCTTATCTTTATTCAGCCATTCTGCCCATCTTATCTGAGTCCCGACTTCCACTTCTATACCCATCAGCTGGGCAATGTAATTGCCGGGAACCGCAGCACAAGACAAGGATTACTCCGCCTGAGCCCGAAAATGATCAAATAGTCCCTGCCAGCTGATCGCTATAGAAGTGGAAGTCGGGACTCAGATAAGATTGGCAGAATGGCAGAATAAAGATAAAAACTTGTGCCTGAGTGATAACATTAACTCCTCATGTTCCTTCCCAGCCACCAGCTGAGCAGATAGAACTCAGAGCCAGAGTACAGGCTGGATCATGTGTCCGGGAGAGAGGAGGAAGGAGACCCGGGCACATGATTCAAAATCACTCTAAACCCGTACTGTCCGGGTGAATCCCGGACAGGTGGCAACCCTAGGCCGCCTATGTGATCTTTGCACTCAGCATTATTGACCTTGTTGTTAGACTATATGAGGGATTACTGCGCTGATGTGTAAACTTCACATTCTTAGGCCTCATGCACACAGGACATTAAAAAAAGTTCTAAAAACGTCAGTAGCTTTGTAGTGAGTCAGTAGCGTTTTTCCACGTTAGAGTTTTTAGCATTTTTTTTTCAATGGATCAAAAACACGTTTTTGCACGTTTTTGTGCATTTGAGTGTTTTTACAGCTGAAACGTCTCTCAGAACCCTCTGGTCTTGGGGTTTTTTTTACAGCTCAAAAACACCCCAGCCAAAAACAGTTGATAACAGCCTGTGTGTGCATGAACACATAGGATAACATGATGGAGGGTTTATTGACTGTAGAAAAACATCTGCAGCTAAAAACAGCAGCTGTAAAAACGTCCAAAAACGTCCAGTGTGCATGCCTAAACGACCCTGTCATAGGTGTGCGCAGCCTATTGCATTAGGGTGTGCACCCCAAACACAGTTTATTATGCTTCAGTAGTGAATGTACACAGTGAGCTAGTGTTTTCACTGTGTTCATTTAGAAAAAGGAACTATTTAATGGCCCCTTCCTCCATTCTCCATCTTGAAACATACCCTGCAGCAGCCAGGGGGGGGGGGGGGAGGAAGCCAGCAGCACTGCAGGGTGGGGGGGACAAGGGGGGGGCCTGGGAAGTAGGCGGAATTGGCAACCCACATAGTGATTAGGGTGTGCCCAGGCACACCTGGCACAACCCCTGCGCACACCTATGGTTCGTGTATTGATAAGATAACATAGAGAAGAGTTTAGGGAATCTGAAAAATAATGCCCAACTATTCCTAAACGTCCGTTTACCAGCAGCAGTGTACATGAGGCCTGAATGCTGGTTCACACTGCAGCAATGCGGGAACCCTGCAAATCTACTGCGGGTTCCCGCATTGCATGTCTCCCGGCGGCAGTTCACACTGCCATATGCGAACTGCGGTGTCAATACAAAGCGAATGACACCCCCAAATCAGTTTGCAAAGCCAACTGCAAACTGGCACAGGAATCGGATCTCATGGTGTGAACACCCATGCTATCCGATTCTGCTGTAGACAAAAAAAAAGGGTCCTGTGCGAGTTTGCTCCTATTGCGATGCAAATTCAGCCATACAATCTCTATGGCTCAATTCGCACCGCACAGAGATCGCATGTGATTCACACTGCAGTGCGGTGCGAATCACATCCGATCTCTGGGATCGCAGCAGTGTGAAGCGGCCCTTAAGGTGACCATTGCTGTTTGTTTTTTGTTTTTATTGTATACGGATTGATACATGGTGATGGTACATTGTGTTTGATATACTGTGTTTTCTAATGAGCAAATTCTGTTTACATGTCGGCTCTCTTTTAGTCTTTTTGATACAATTAAAGACATGCTTTTAGCCAATTATTATTCAAGCCCTGTTTTGCCATTCATGAACCATTTTGTTACTACCTGAGAGGGCTTTACCCTCTGTTAGGCTGCATTCACACAGGGGCGACCCGACTTCAGCGCGACTTCGCTAGGCGATTTAAGCGCGACTTTCAGCGCGACTTCCAGCGCGACTTAAAGGACCTCAGGCGACTTTACAACACGACTTTAGCCAGGCGACTTTGCCTTGACCAATCAGAGAAGAGAGGGAGGGGGCTGCCTAAAAATAAATTCTATTCTTTTTAACTGTGAAGTCGCTTCCATATAGATGGGGATCCGACTTGGACGCGACTTCTATTGAATTCTATGGGCACAAGTCGGATAGAAGTCGCCTAGAAGTAGTACAAGAACCTTTTCAGAAGTCGCATTGAAGTTGGAGCGACTTCAGTCGTGTATATTAAGACGGCTCCCATTCATTTCAATGGGATTTCAAATGTCAAGCGACTTGGGGCGACTTGAGGCAACTCAAGTCGGATCGCAAGTCGCCCCTGTGTGAATGGGCTCTTAGGAAGTATCTGGGTTCTTTTGTATGCATGTTTGGTTAGTTAGCAAACATCCTACAGGTGATTGGGCATTTATATAGAGGCAACTTATCCCCCTATAGGTTCTTTGTATTTTACTGTTGTATGGAGTAGAGAAAGACTAGAGTTATACCTCCATTGGGTTGTTATTGCTGTCTGTGTCTCGGCTAGGTTAATTCACCCTCTCTATTTGTCCTGGAGACCATTGTCATTTGTCACCAAGACAAAAAGCAATTGTCACCAAAACTAAAGCTAATGGAATCTTTCAGCGAGTACATCTGTTCTAGTTGAACAAAAATAACCTGTCAGATCCGGTCGGAGAAGCTTTACTAACTATGCAAAGTTAGTACAGCGATCTCCCCAACTGAGCTATTGTGTTCTGACAGGAGGACGCCCCCGCCAGAACACACCGATCACCGCTCTCTGCCATTGGCTGTGAGTGCTGATCGGGAGTCAGTCGGCTGCTGGTTTTCCAGCATGTGCCGACTCAACATGCACCGGCTCAAGACGTCACAAGGGGGGCGGTGCCACCAGGTAACGTCGCCAGATAGCCCCTCCCCGTCTCTACATATATAAGAACTGTCAGACGGCGGAGGAGGCAGTAGGTCTTCATGGATGGCGGGAGCGTTTTCTTCTTTTTTTTTCGGGTGCAGCAGGCAGCGTGGTGACGATAGATCTACATCGGGGGACACTGATTTTTTTTTAATAAAGGAATTGTCAAAAACTGTCTCTGTGTTTTTATTACTTTTTTTTGGTGAATGGGTAGAAGTACTGTGAACCCCATACTCATTCACATGGTGGAGGCCGGATATGCGGTGCCCCTTGTTAATGGGGGCTTCCTGATTCCGATAAGCCCCCTGCCAGCATACCCCATAAACATTGGGACAAGGTGCTGTGGGATGAGGAGGGGGAACCCCCCCTATGCCCCAAAGCACCCACCCCCTCCCCCCATGTTGAGGGCATGTGGCCTGATATGGTTCAGGACCTGCCAGTCTGTATGCTCGGATAAGGGTCTGGTATGGATTTTGGGGAGACCCCACGGCATTTTTTTAAAATTTGGCATGGGGTTCCCCTTAAAATCCATACCACATTTGGGTATGGATTCTGGGGGGTGGTACCATGCTGTTTTTTCTTTATTTTTTTTCAATAGTCGGGTGCCAGTAATTGAAACCGCAAGTCCATTCAAATGTGATTTGACTCATTTTTTTTTCTTTAGAAATGTCAGTTTTGTAGCAGCATGTTCTATGCATGCTACAGATGTGCCACTTTATAGGCAGACTAAGGAGACCCCCAGGCACTCTATTGAAAGGAATATTTCATTTTTATTGTTGCCCTTTAAACATCATTAAAGTCACTGCTCCTCAAAAGAAGATCCTTTTTAAAAAAAAGCTTGCATTGATACATGTCCCCCAGGGCAGTACCCGGACCCTCATACCCCTTTTATGGCCAACTACTTGTACATAAGCCTTCAAAATTGGCGCTTTTGATTTTTCCCGTTCGGCTTCTATAGACTTCAATAGAGTTCGCTGTTTGTGTTAGTAATTTTCCCCTGTTTGGGAGTTCTGCTGCAAACTGAACGGGGGGGAGGGTTTGGCTCAACTCCAATTGTTAGCACGACATTTATTATTGTCTATATATTACAACGTAGATTTGCTTTGTCACATAAAGATTTTGGGGTGAAAGTTTTATGCTAGGTTTATGGCAGTAATAGGTCAAAAAGACTCCCAAATATAAAATCCCTAGGAGTCCAAAGTCTTTTTTTTTTACTGGTTACAACACACAGGTAAAAAGACATCTGTCAGGTCACAGGTGACAGGTGCGCACCGCTAGGGTTGGGTGGGGGCGCACCGCTAAGGTCGTGAACCCTTATCTGACAGCCGTAAATGGAACTCTGGGTGGTAATGGAAGCAGGACCACTGGAGCACTGGCAAGATATACAGGGAGAAAGAGCATAGCTTTACCCAGGGTGCAGAGTCTAAGAGCCAGCAGGTGTTCACCAGAGCCTCTAGTGGTGAGGATGGACTTAGCTGCAACTGGCTCCAGGGTCACGGTCCCCGGGGTCCCCCAGCTCACGTTTGCTGGCTACAGGTGAAAAGAGAGGACGCAGCAGTACAGGACAGCAAGGAATAGTCAGTGGGATACCCAAGGATCAAAGCAACAAGCAGACAGGAACATACAGGAGAGCACGCCAAGATCAGGGGAACCAGCAGACAGGAATGATCACAAACAAGCCAAAGTTGGAGTGACAAGCAGAGAGGAATAGTCACAAACAAGTCGGGGTCGGTACACGGGAACAGACGAAGAGCACTCAGCAGGAACCACACACACAGAGAGCCAGACACACAATATTGATCGGCGTCAGTGGCTTGCACTGCAAGGTGTTATATAATGTTCCTAATTAGGACCTGGGGTGGAGCTTTGCTGAGGAAAGCTTACTAATGCACACAGGTGAGGGATGCATGATCTCTAAGCTGACCACAAGCAGACAGGTAAGCAAAACAGGCAAGACATGAATGTTACTGCTGATTCATGACAATATCCAATGCATTTCAGGGGCACACACTCCCCTTCATCAGGGCGGGAGTACTGAATGTCCTCTTCTGGGGGAGATGCCAAATACAGGCCATTTGGGCTCAAGTAATGAAAATCCATGCCCCCTCTAACAGTACCTTTTAGGTTTATGGCTGTGGTATGGATAGGGGTAAGGTTGATGGATCAGTCAACCCACAGACATAATGGTCTCAGGATTTAGAGTTGAATAATTGCTTGTTTAGGAAGCAATTTTTGAAATAACAACTTTCTTTGATGAACATTATTTTTTTATTTATCACATGGTATGTACCACTTCCCCGATGCCACACAAATTCCAGCAGTGAAACGAGACTTGGCCATGCTATTTATTTGTTAACGCAAAGACGCTATAAATGTGCAAAGATTAGTAACCAATGGAACACCAATAAGAATCACCCTTCATTGATCTGACAACAATAAACTGAAATGTGACTGTGTTATAGAACGTGGTTGAAAAAACATGTAAATGTAGCTTGGGTTACTCTAATAATTATCTCATCCCTTACTATTTTAGCACCCTTCTATTGTAGAGTAGGCTGCCAGGTAAATTTATTTTAACTCCTCTGTAATCAATGGAGCCAGGGTTTTTATTTAGGTCTGCTAAGTGTCTTACAGGCTGCTGCTCTGATTGCTTCACCCTGTATTCTAGAGGATTCTAGAATTACAGTGGGAGGAACAACAGGGTAAGGCCAGCTATATAAAGTGCGAAATTTCTTTCCCGCAACCATGGGTTGCAGGAAAGAAATTTGCATGATTCCCCCATAAACAAGGAGAGTGCTGACAGGGGAATCCCTCCCACTAAGCTACTGTCTGCTCCCGGCAGGGGGGGGGACCGTCCCCGCCAGAAGAGGACAGTGAATATTGCTAGCGGCTATAGCAGCTGCTAGCAATAATTGTAAGAGAATCTGACAGGCTGGTTGTACCCAAGTTGACCGATCAATTAACTTGGTACATGCAGCCTGCCCATTAACGGTTTGAACCGTGTATGACCGGGCTAAGCAACCTGAATAAAAGTAAGGTAGTTCTCTGGCGCTGTTGTGGGGGGTAAAACCACTTACATCGTCTATGGTGCTCCTGGGTAATTGGATGAGTAAGTGAAGATGATGAAAATAAAGGTAGCATCTGTCCCCAGAGTGTGTACAAAGCTCTGTAGCATAAAAACAAGGAAAGGGAGGGAGGCGCATCTAAGTGTAGTATTAAAAGGTTTATTCAATGCATAAGACAAATGCACACTTACAAAAGGATGTAGATAAAAAGCATGTCCATCCGTGTGGCAGTCAAACGGGCTCTATCCGCGCTGTGGATGATGGTGATGGTCCGCAAGAGGTGTAAAGGGTCCGAGCAGTGTCTGGGGGATCACCCGTGATCAGCGGTGTCTCCTCAGTCTGAAACCCGGAAGTAGCATATTTTGATCTTTGATTTCTGATTTTTGTATTGAATATGTGCATTATTGCTATTATCAGTGCTGGGCGTTTCCAGCTCCCTGTCTATCCCTTTATAACAGACACACTGTCAGTGTGTATCCAGGCCACTAGAAGGAGCTGTGTTGCTCCGAGCGCGTAGCCCTGTTTCCTGTTCCTGAGTCACGGGTCATCACCGATGATGCTACTTCCGGGTTTCAGACTGAGGAGGCACCGCTGATCACGGGTGATCCCCCAGACACTGCTCGGACCCTTTACACCTCTTGCGGACCATCACCATCATCCACAACGTGGATAGAGCCCGTTTGACTGCCACACGGATGGACATGCTTTTTATCTACATCCTTTTGTAAGTGTGCATTTGTTTTATGCATTGAATAAACTTTTTAATACTACACTTAGATGCGCCTCCCTCCCTTTCCTTGTTTGTAAGCAACCTGAATATTTATGGGTCTCCAGCCAATCTCTGAGGAGGTTGTGGAAAAGCTCATAAAAAAGACTGGGGCCCGAACCAGAGCTCCTGGGTCCAGTCCTATTGGATGAGAGCCCTGTGCAGGGGCTCTGTCCCTGGGGCAGGATTTCTGAAGGTGCCATCTAGAAGACTTGGAGGTCCAAGCCGAGGCTTCAGCTTTGGGGTTATTCACAAAAGCTTAGTCCTGGAGTTTGCTTGGCTCTGGAGAAGCTGAGTGGAGAGAATACCAGGTTCCATGGTGGTGGAGTTTATATCTACTTTACTGGAAAGGGACCGGTAGATTTTGGAAGAAGGCAACCAATGATCCTGTGTCCAGGTAAGTAATTGACCCTAGGACTGTAAGTTAGTCCTACTCTCCTGCCAGCAATAAGTTGTGTGGGACATATTTTTATAGCTCAGCAAGCTAGAGAAAAGTCTTTAAAACATTAAGTTCTGGGGTATTTCATGCACCCTCGCCCTATCCAAGTTCTATGTTCCAATAAAACCTAAAAGCCAATAAAACAATGAAGAAAATGCATCTGGCTGTGTGTGTCCTAACTGGGGGATCAAAGCCAAATTCACCAGCGGTTCTTTTGGGAGTGCACTATACTATTATACAAGAATAAGGCATCTTTATATACTAACTGGTGTTAGATCCACATCACACTGGGCTCCTAGGGCAGGTTCTACATGAGATAGAAGCATTGATGGGCTGCTCAGCTGGGGGAAGCAAGGTACGAGATTGCTTGTTGGAGCTAGAGGGAGCTCTTACCAGATAACAGGAAGTATTTTACCACTCTCATTAGACTTTTTAAGGCACTATACAACATCCTGGCCACGCAGATGCCATTTAATTTAAACCATTGCTTATATTGTACTAGTCCATAAAGTCCACATTTTCAGTCAGTTACATTGACACATTTTTTCTTGTTCCAGTGTCCATTGTTGCTGCAACTGATTACTGTAACCCTGACACAGTGCCCATTGTTGGTGGTACCTACACAGTAAGCGAAGATGGTGAAACCGTGCAGTATAGCTGTCCAAAAGGAAAGTATCCTTACCCATCTGCTACACGTGAGTGCCAGGGGAATGGGCAATGGACAAACAAAAATCAAAAAGCTGTATGTAAAGGTAACTACCCTCTTTTTTTTTTACTATGGGCTGTTTTCCTTCGTTACTGCTGTGTCTGTACCTGACTCCTTATGGGCGGTGTCACTCATTGACCCCCCCCCCCCATGCTGTATCAGTGACTGCCTATTCTTGAGCTTTGTCATCTATTCACCCCTCTTGAGCTTTGTCATTACCTGACTTCTCCTGGGTGTTATCTCTCTTCTTTGCTGTATCAGTACCTTCCTCTTCCTGTGCCGTTCTGTACCCCAACCCCTGTGCTCTATCTATGTCTTCCCCTTCCTATGTGCCACTGTCCCCTTTTGGCGCTGTGCTACTATGTACCCTATGCCATTTGTAGTTGCCTGACTCTCTGCCTTTCTTCTCCTCTGTTGCTTGCTGCTTTTATTTGCCTGCTTCCACCTGTTTTATAAGCAATATGGAACAAAGGGAGGGCAAGACCAATAGTGAACTCCAAACTAGGTAGTCTGCTTACTGATGAAAGGTCAATGAACAAGCCAACTTTTTTAGGGTTATAGAGGAACCTCTTCATCAGGGCTTCGATGGTTCAGGGGATATGAATGCTTTGGCTATAGACAACAATGATAAGTTGGTAAGATCTCTAAATTCCACAGATAGGAGTACACAAATTGTTGAAAATTCTAAATTTAAGGTAGCTTTCAAGAGACTCTATTATATGCAAAAACACCCCATCCGTGAAGGAAAAGAAAACTTTATCTTGTCCATTGATCTTTTCCTCCTATCTTTAGTCTTTTCATGAGCTACAGACATCTGAAGAATGTTAACATCTGGCATCTCCAGGAGCATTGGATGCCTGCATCCCCCACTGCACATTGTAGTTCCATCTGACAACCCCTACATTACTATTGTGTGTAGCTGACCAGGGCCTGGGAACCAGGTATCCTGGACATGTGTTGGATGTGAAGAGGCCACATCTGTTTGAAGATCCGGGAAATGGACAGCTATGTATAAGAGGTCTTCTTCTGCAGGTGTTGTGTTTTTTCTTTTTTTTAAGACACAACAGAGTGGCTTTAAAAGATGGTGAGATTTCTTAAGCATATAGGCAGGTGCAGTCTATATTCTCCACTACTGGTGGCGCTTGTCAGGCGGTGGAGATGGGAAAAAGGGATTTTATTAAAACTTACCGTAAAATCTTTTTCTCTGAGTTCACTGACAGACGCAGCCCTTCATTGACAAGTGGGGTTATATGCACATCCTACCAGGAGTTGACCTAGGCAAATAGAAAGAAAGAAAGCTGGCCCCTCCCAGGGGGCCGTCCTCTCTCTCCCATATAACCCCCCTGCTCTGCTTAGCATATCAGTTCGTAACAAGCCGTACAAACGCAACACAGAGGGGTGGGTACTGCGTCTGTCAGTGAACTCAGAGAAAAGGATTTTACGGTAAGTTTTAATAAAATCCCTTTTTCGCTTACGTTCACTGAAAGACGCAGCCCTTCATTGACAAGTGGGGATGTCCCAAAGCTGTGTCAGACAAGAAGTGTGGGTAAACGACAACAACTGTACCCAACAGAATCCTCTCAGGAGGCGCCAGCCGCGCCTACACTGCCGCCTGTAAAACTTTACGGCCAAAAGCAGCATCCGAAGATGCTGACACATCAACTTTATAAAACTTAGTAAACGTGTGCACCGAGGCCCAAGTGGCCGCCTTGCACATCTGTG
The DNA here is from genome assembly GCA_018402905.1 of Glandirana rugosa. Taxonomy (NCBI): domain Eukaryota; kingdom Metazoa; phylum Chordata; class Amphibia; order Anura; family Ranidae; genus Glandirana; species Glandirana rugosa. The sequence continues at coordinate 380,236 of BLSH010251454.1, forward strand.
ACACCGAAGCCTGGTGTCTGAAAGCCCAGGAAGTGCTAACTGCCCTGGTGGAATGAGCCGTGACTGGAAAAGGGGGTACCTTGCCCCGAACAGTATACGCATGGGTCACGGTCTGTCTGATCCAATGGAAAACAGTAGCCGACGAGGCCGCCAATCCTTTGCGCGGACCATCCCTCAGTACAAACAACGCATCAGACTTCCGAAAGGAAGCGGTACCCGCCAAATACACCCGCAAAGCCCTCACAACATCCAATGAATGTAACTGAAATTCCTTGGGATGCGATGGATGCGGACATAATGAAGGAAGAACAATATCTTCATTAATGTGAAAAGAAGAGACCACCTTCAGTAGAAACGAAGGAGAAGGGCGCAAGACCGCCTTGTCCTTATGAAGGACTAAGTAAGGAGACTTGCAGGACAAAGCTGCCAACTCAGACAC
>BLSH010251454.1:382020-392151 GCA_018402905.1 Glandirana rugosa
CTGAGTCACTAGGGATGGTACGAATTTCTCGCTTTCACGTGAAACACGTTCTAAATAGTAGCGTGGACCTTCCGGATATAACGGACCACACTCCGCCTCCCAACCTTGGAAGCGAGAATGCAACACAGGTCCCAGGACCGAAAAAACGTCGTCCCGGACCTATTTTTTAACCGTAACTCATGAGAGTTCCCAGTCTAAAGCCGAGACCGCTAAGATAAAGTCCCCGGAAAACGCAGTGTAAACAACTAAGCATATAAACATGTTCCACACGCGGTACTGAAATAGAATCGCCAGAGCCGAAATCTGACCCTTGAGAGTACTCAATGCCAATTTTTTATCCAGGCCCTGCTGCAAAAAAGCCAGGACCCTGGACACAACGTAAGAGCGAAGGTTCCAACCCTCCGCCTCACACCAGGCAATATAGGCCTTCCAGGTGCGATGATAAATCTTGCACAAAGTGCACTTTCGCTCTTTAAGCATGGTAGGGATCACTGAGTCCACGACACCCCTATCCCTCGACACCTGGGACTCAATAGCCAAGCTGTCAAAGCCAGCGAGGGTAAAGCAGGGTGCAAGATGGGCCCCTGAGACAACAGATCTTTGCGCAGCGGAAGACGCCAGGGAACATCTACCACCATTCGCACCACGTCGGCGTACCAAGGACGCCGAGGCCAATAAGGAGCCACCAGGATTGTCGGAATCCCCTCCGCTTCCACCCTGCGCAGTAGCCGCGGTAGAAGCTTGATGGGAGGAAAAGCGTACAGGAGCCGATACCGACTCCAAGGCGCTACCAGCGCGTCCGTGGCGGCCGCCAGCGGGTCTCTCGTCCTGCACACAAAAGATTTCACTTTGTGATTGAACCGAGACGCCATGAGGTCCACATCTGGCGTGCCCCACTTGTGGCAAATCTGGGGGAACACATCTGGATGTAGGGACCATTCCTCCTGATCCAGCGTCTGGCGACTGAGAAAATCCGCCTGCCAATTCTCTACGCCCGGAATGTAAATGGCGGAGATTGCCGGAAGATGAAGTTCTGCCCATCGCAGAATGAGAGCTGCTTCTGCAGCCGCTGCCGAGCTCCTCGTTCCGCCCTGATGGTTCACATACGCCACTGCCGTGGCATTGTCCGACTGAACCCGAACTGGGAGGCCACGCAACCTTACCGTCCAGTGGGAGAGGCAGAGCCTGATTGCCCTCAGCTCCAGCACATTGATCGGAAGGCGAGATTCCTGCGCCGACCAATGGCCCTGAGCAGACAGCTGCCCCAGGACCCCCCCAGCCCAATAGGCTGGCGTCCATCGTTACTATCGACCAATTCAGGGGAAGAAATGACTTCCCCAATGTCAGAGCCAGGGCCCAAAGCCACCAGGTCAACGATCCTCTGGTCTGAGGATCCAGTATGATCAGCTGGTCCAGGGACAGTGGAGACTTGTCCCACTGTGACAGAATCGCTCACTGAAGGAGCCGAGTGTGACTCTGGGCGTAAGGTACCACCTCGAAGGCTGAAACCATAAGCCCCAACACCCGCATACAAAACCGTAAGGAGGACCACCGGCTTGACAGCAGGGTTCGCACCGCTGCTTGTAGTGTCAGTAACTTGGCCGGAGGTAAGAATACCTTCGCCTGCTCTGTGCCCAGAATCAGACCCAGGTATTCCAGGCGACAGGACGGTGTAACCGTCGACTTCTGCAGATTGATCAGCCAGCCGAAGTCAATGAGGCCATGGTGATAGCAACGTTCTCCTCCAGAGTGGAAGCAGACGCCACTCTCAGTAGCAGATCGTCAAGGTATGCTACCACCACAATGCCTCTCTGCCTCAGCAGCGCCAGCACCGGGGCCACCAGCTTGGTGAACACCCGAGGAGCCGAGGCCAGACCGAAGGTAAGTGGTATTGGCATTGGTAATGAAGATCTCCCACCGCAAAGCGCAGAAAACACTGGTGCCGGAGACAGATGGGGACGTGGAGATACACGTGCCTGATATCCAGGGACACCATGAAATCCCCTTGGTGCAGGGCGGTCACGACCGAACGGACAGATTCCATCCTGAATTTTCACGCTTTCACAAAGTGGTTTAGCGCCTTCAGGTCCAGAACTGGCCTGACCCCCCCCCCTTTTTTTGGGGACCACGAATAGGTTTGAGTAGAAACCATGAAACCTTTCCAACTGAGGTACTGGCACGATCACCCCCTGGTCGGAGAGTGCCTGAACAGCCCTTAGGAGGGCCTCCTGACGCCCCTGAGGGAGTCTCAAGTTCGATGGGAAGAACCTGTCTGGGGGTAGAGTGCTGAACTCTATCCTGTACCCGGAGGACACCACTTCCTGCACCCACCGGTTGGAAATGCGGGCAGTCCACCTGTCTGCGAACCCCAGAAGATGGCCCCCCACCCTAAATTCAGGTGGGGGCAACCCATCATGCAGAGGAGGACTTCTCCTCTTTCTTTTCGCTCTTGCATTGCCAGGGGCGTTTTCCGGCCCCTGCGGCAGGCTTGCCGGGCCTCGATCCCTTGCCTGCTGCGCCAGGGGCATGAACAAATCTCTTCTGACCCAAAGAAGCAGAACCCTGCTTGCGGCGGAACTCCCGCCGCCTGGGCTTCGGGAGAAAGTACTCTTCCCTCCAGTGAAATCCTTGATGATTTCATCCAACTGCGCCCCAAAGAGTTGACCACCCTGAAAAGGAAGATCCGTAAGACCCTTCTTAGATGCGTGGTCACCCGACCACGAGTGTAACCAGAGTACCCGTCTGATAATGACTGCAAAAACAGACATTTTAGACAACATGGGGAGCAGGTCCAGAGCTGCGTCACACAGGTACCAAAGACCCTGAAACAAATGGTCTGCTCTCTGCGACGCCTCAAGCGTCCTCCCACAGTCCAAATCATTCTGCAGCTCCGTCGTACACTCGGACAGATATTGCGCCGCCATGGCTGACGCCAGGGCTGGTCTCATGGCTGACCCTGCCAGCAGGAAAAGTGCTTTTGACACCGCCTCCGTCCACCTATCGGCTGCGTCCTTAAACGAGGGAGACCCCTCCAAAGGAATGGTCGTTGCCTTGTTCAGGCGAGCCACCGGAGGGCCCACTGCGGGAGATGCCCACTTCTTCACAAAACTATCCTCAAAAGGGTAGCGTATAGCGAAGCGTTTAGGTAGGGCGAAGGAATTCTGCAGACGCCGCCATTCCTGATAGACCAGGTGGTCAAAAAATTGATCATAAGGATAAGCCTTAGGGGACCTGGATGGCCTAGCAGACCCGCAAACGTATGCGGACTCCTGCAACTCCCCTGCTTGGTCCAGTCGCAAGGACGCACGGATATTAGTAATCAGTGCAGCCACCAGCGCCTTTTCGGGCACAAACAAGGCCCCCTGGTCTTCTTCGCCGTCCGAGGGATCTAGCTCGCCCTCTGAGATTTCCACGGGGGTCCCCGTGACCCCCGAAGCCACTTCCGGTTCAGACTCTTCCCCTGAGGAAAAAGGGCGAGGCGGACGCTTTTTAGGGGCCCCCAGAGCCCTGCTCGGCCCCACCTGGGGAAGGACCTCCCCAAATACTGCTCTCAGCTGGTCCAGGGACACCAGGGTCCCCAGCGCAGGTTGCGCTGCCGCTGACTCCTCCTCAGAAGGACCCGCAGGGTCATCTTCCATCGCACCACTGGATCTGACATGCAAATAAAAAATGCCCTGACACCCCCACAATGCAGCCCCACCGCTACCTCACAGAGCAACCAGGGAGGCCCCAGGAGGACTGCACCCACCGTTACCAGCACCCCAGGGAGAGCCCAGCTATACTTGCTGTTTTGTTCCTCCCAAGCGCTGCGTCCTAGTAGGAGTGCTTAGGGATTGCCAGTCATAGAGCCTGTGCCACCTGTTTTCATCCACGCTGTCCCAAGTGAAAGAGAAAGCAAAACGGCAGCAGCACGTTTTTCTTTCCAGGGACATCCAACATGGCTGCCAAACGTTCACTAGAGGCCAAAGCCTGCTCAGCACTTGAGGGAAAGCCTCAGGAAAATGGGCGCGGCTATGGCAAAATGGCGGCGGATCGCCGGAAAATGGAGGCGGATCGCCGCATGGCGGTGCGAAAGCGCGGGGTGCGGTGCGGGGAGAGGGGAAGGGGGTGTAGGAGGGGGGCGAAAAACACCCAGGGGGGGACACTAGCCCATCGAACACCCTCCAACGGTCGGCCAAATTGCTAAAATCGCCCAGCCCCCCCTCCGCGCCCCTAGGGGGGAAGAGAGGGGGTCACTCACCAGTCTGACGGGCGTAGCGAGTAGCCACCCGGTTGCAGACCTTCCTCCCATGCCGAAGAGGGATGCTGCAGGCCTCAGGCCCCTGGACAGGAACCAGGTCCGGTCACCAGGTGTAAGTGGGGGTCACCCACTGGCCACCCACACGGAACGGGCACGATGCGGCGGGCCCCGCCGAGGCTAGGGCTAGCTCGCATCGGTCGGCTGCGCTGGAGATAGTGCAGGATTCTAGCTATCCTCTATGCCCCAGCCAGCTTCTTGATAGCAGTCTTCATCAGATAGTTTGAAAAAAATAAAAAAGCGGTAGCAAAAAAGATGAACCGTAGGTCCCATAAAGGAGCCAGGTCTAACTCCTTGCACTAGGCATAGAAAACTGATATGCTAAGCAGAGCAGGGGGGTTATATGGGAGAGAGAGGACAGCCCCCTGGGAGGGGCCAGCTTGCTTTCTTTCTTTTTGCCTAGTCAACTCCTGGTAGGATGTGCATATAACCCCACTTGTCAATGAAGGGCTGCGTCTGTCAGTGAACGTAAGAGAAAGGAAGTTACTGATTGTAAAGTCTTGTTTTTTTTTTTTTAAACAAACATGTTATACTTTCTTCTTCTGTGCAGTTGGTTTTGCACAGAGCAGCCCGGATCCTCCTTTCCTCTGGTCCCTCTTCACTACTCCTGGCCCCTCCCTCCTGTTGAGTGCCACATTGGTATGGGGGCACCCGAGCCGCATTATGCAGACACGTAGCCTGACCCGACTCTGCCCTCTCTCTTCTGATTGGCTAACTGACAATGGCAGCCGCAGGAGCCAATGGCAGCCGCAGGAGCCAATGGCGCCGCTGCTGTGTCTCAGCCAATCAGGAGGAGAGTCCCGGGCGGCTAAGACACTCGTGGACATCGCTGGAGAGAGAAGGGGCTCAGGTAAGTAATTAGGGGGTGCTGGGGAGGCTTCTACGCACAGAAGGTTTATCTTAATGCATAGAATGCATTAAGATAAAAAAAGTTCTGCCTTTACAACTCCTTTAAGAGAAGCTATGTTTCTCTATGATTTTCCCAGTCACTAGGGCAGTGATCTGGTTAGATGCACATACCCCATGTGACCCTGGGGGCCATCTTAAGTCAAGCAGATTTTGACCCCTGGGTTTGGCGTGCTTTATGCTAGTGGACAGGTTTGGGACAGGTTTCCCATCTTCCAGGGACATTGGCAGTGAAAGGTTCTGGTGGAGTGGGAGAGAGCTGGGACTACGTTTCCCATTTGGGACAAGCTATACTTCACTCCTTGTGGCAGACGCTGTCGGCATCCCTGAGTCTTCTGTCCGCTGTAAATTCACTGCATAGTTGTAAGTGGCACCAGATGGGTGAGCTTCCCTCCGGGCCTGTTTGTGCTGTTGACCTACTGTTTTAAAACAAAATTTTTTTGCCAGTTGAGACAGTGTTTACTCCCTACCAAACCATGCTGCACCTACCAAACAAGCAGTCATTTTGGCACAACAATATCAATATTATCTTTGAAGATGAAGTAAACCCTGATGGGTTTTACTTCCTCTTTGTTCCTCCTTATTACCCTGCAATATAAAAGCATAATAGGCTAGTATGCATCGCATTATGTGACACTTACCTGCATTGGAAACCTGCGCTGTCCCCTCTCCAGGAAGCGTCCATCTTTGCCCCTCTTTCTTCCTGGGCCGCGGACTCCGGCTCTGTGATTTGCCAGAGCCACGTGACATTACTCCCGCGCGCGGGAGCCACCAATCGCGGCACATTCCCAGTGAAGGAATGGCACGGAGGCCGTTTCTTCACTGCCCATGTGCCCAATGACGTCGTAACAGGGAAGTACACTGTGTATCTCCTAAACTGTGCAGGTTTAGGAGATATGCAGGGAACCTGCAGGTAAGCCTTAATACAGGCTTACCTGTAGGTTAAAGTGGTTGACAACCACTTTAAATGAGAATTATCTACAATCCAAGTATTTCCATTGAGAAAGATTCAAGGTTATATCAGAGTTCTTTTTAGTTTGAGCATTCTAATCACCTGAAAGCTTGAAACCCCGATGAAGGGGGTAGCCTCTAATCCCTGAAATTCTTTGGCTTGCCCTTTTGTTAATAAACCCATCTTCCTATCATTGTCCTGCTGTATATTTTGCATATAAGGCCTGAAAGCTTGCCTAATGGCTTTTTGGTTTAACAGCTACCACACAAAAATCATTGCACTTCTTCGAGATGTGGAAGACCTATTATTTGGGATCTAGAATCACAGAACCCCTCCCCCCTTGTTCTGTGTTGCTGCCTGCCTTCTCTGCTATCACTACCCGTCTTTTCAGTTTCCTTACACCTTCACTTTCCACCCGTGCCTTTGAACACAGTTCACAGTTGTTTTACTAATTTTTTTATAGCTGTTGAATGTCCCAAGCCAGTCATGTTCGAAGGTGGAGAGTTTGCACCAAGTAAATTAAAGTATTATGTTGGCGATGTCCTGTATTTCGAGTGCTGGGGCGGATTTACAATGTTCGGACCTGAAAATCGCACTTGTAGGGAGACGGGAAAATGGAGTGGGCAAACAACAATATGTGATAACCAAGGTGAGAATTTCAGAATATGGAGGGGGTTCTTTATTGAATGTGGGGGTTTTCATTGTCGAACACACAGGGAAACACCGCTCTGCACAGCGAAGCCCAACACAGGCAATTATACTTCAACCTTGCAGGTGCTCTGGCTCAAAAACGTCAAAAAGTGTTTCAGAATTAGCATATGGAAACTAGAAGAATGAGCCGGCACTCACTGGAAATCTTGATAATTCTCTTTTATTCCATCGTTCCATATATGACACGGTTACAGGTAAGACACTGACGCATTTCGGCGACAGAAGAGTGCCTTGATCACAGCATTCAGCTTTCATTGTGAGAAGGTTAAACAATTATTTATATCAAATATGAAAATTATGTAAAGTTATGAAAATTATGTAGAATTATGTAAAGTGCCTATGGTAGACAGTATGTAAAGTACAAAGTATGTAAAATTTCCTATGGTAGACAGTAGGATAATATTAGCCCTAAATTTGGGAATAGCCTTAAATTTGAGCTTGTAAAAATGATGATCAGCATGTGTTCACTAGTTGGGGCAATATTCTCTTTCTAAGCCTGCTGTAGATCAAAGTTGCAAAGGAGATTGCATGTAAGTGGGTCTTTGTGGGTGGCCAATTCTGGTGCCAAGGACAAGTCCTTACCCCCACTCTAGTCCTGCTAGAACACAATCCCACTTGCTAAGGCCAACCTCTCCGCCATCTTGTGCTCTGCTCCTTGCCATAGGCTGACGACATTTCCATCAATAGACCTCTATATTCAAAAAAAGGTAGGTCAACATGATGGTTACCCTCACTGCACTTTACTGGTGTTGTTCAGGGAATGGCATGACAGTCACATCACATAAGGTGGATGGTCCATAGTAATCACAAATGAAAATACATACATACACAGTCCTGTAATCACTTTACTGTGTTCTCTGTAGCTACCTTTTAGCTGGGTACACCTCTCCCGGGAACCCTCCAGAGAAGCAACCTCCTTAATGGATTTCCAGCTCGACCTACAAGGCCTTTTGCAATCTACCTTAGCCTCCACCACCTTAAAGTGGAGTTCCGGATGAAATATTACTTTTAAGATAAAAATACCCCTAGAATACTCATGCCTTGTGCAATGTAACAAAGGTATGCTGTAAACTATGCCCAGTTTTCTATTTGTGCAGCATTGTTTTCTTAACTTGAGAAGTTTCTGCACAGCGCAGTCATCTCCAGTGTGGGCATCTGAAGCTGCAGTGTCCGTCTTCCTGCATTCTGTGCATGCTGGCTACCCAGCACACACCTGCCGATCTCGCGCATGTGCAGTGCAGTGCAATCTTGGTCAGCTTGACATGGCACGGCTCCAGTAACATTTAACATTGGCTTCTATGGAAAATCTTGGTCAGCTTGACATGGCACTGGAGCAGTGCCTTGTCAAGCTAACCAAGATTTTCTATAGATGTCAATGTTAAATGTTACTGGAGTCGTGCCATGTCAAGTTGACCAATGCAAAGCCGGAAATGAGGTATGGTGTCATGGCCTCTAAGGGAGGAAGTGAAATTAGATATAGGCATAAATCAGGTAAGTGAACAGAAAAAAAAATAATACATTGCCAATTCATTTTAAGGATGCACATTAGTGCTGCATGGTGAGGAGTGAAAAATATGGGTGGAACTCTGCATTAAGAGACAGAATGTCTACAGCCAGCTTCTCCTGTATACAGGTCCACTCAACTAGACCTCCTTCCCGTCCTACTTTTTTAGGTTGCATTCTCATAGATGTGGGACGTATGACTCCCATGCCCCACAAGACTCTGTGTCCCTCCCCTTCTAGCTTATATACAGTATCTCACAAAAGTGAGTACACCCATCACATTATTGTAATTATTTTATTCTATCTTTTCATGTGACAACACTGAAGAAATTACACTTTGTTAGAATGTAAATTAGTGAATGTACAGCTTGTATAGCAGTGAACATTTGCTGTCCCTTCAAAGTAACTCAACACACAGCCATTAATGTCTAAACCGCTGACAACAAAACTGAGTACATCCCTAAGTGAAAATGTCCAAATTGAGCCCAATTAGCTATTTTCCCTCCCCGGTGTCATGTGACTTATTAGTGTTACAAGGTCTCAGATGTGAATCGGGAGCAGGTGTGTTAAATTTGGTGTTATCGCTCTCACTCTCTCATACTGGACTGTCACGTACCTGATCCGAGGCCGAAATGCTGAGGGAGGCTCCCCTTGCGGCTGAACGCAGTATACCCCTGAGGTTGGGAACAGGAGGTATGATGCGCAAAGAAGCACGGGTCACCAGAGCTGCGAACAGACTTGAGCAGATGTATGCTGAAGGACCGTAGGGACTGGAATCCAGTGATGACAGACTTCCAACAGGTAAAGTCTCTAGGAAGGACAGTCTGAAAAGGCCTGGTAAGGATGCAGCAACTCAGGAGGTGGAGACAGGTGACCAGTGTAGCTGGGTCAGCACAGACAGCAGCAGCGAGGAAGTCCGGGAGCCAAGCCGAGGTCAAACGCAGGAGGACAGTCTGTAATTCAGATACAAGAGGCAAGATAAGGCAGAGTCCGGTTAACAAGCCAGGGGTCAAACACAGGATTCAGGCAGAAGAGAAGTCCGTGAGGCAGGCCAGAGGTCAAAGACAATGGAGACGTTCAGGAGCAAGGTCAAGGAACAAGCCGGGTCACAACAGAAGTTTCAGGCAGAACACAGGACACAGGTTTCAGGAACACTGGTGAGCTGAGACAATCCAGCGATTTGTGTGACACAGAGGCCGCCTTTTATAGGGCAGCAACCAACCTCATTGGTTGCGCTGAAGACGCGGATTGCGCCTTGCCGGACGAACGTTCGTGCGCATGCGTGGATGTGATCGTCCCAGGCGAGCGTTCGTGCGCATGCGTTGACGATCGTGTCTGTTTCTCTGATATGGACACTGGAAGTTCAACATTTCACCTCATGGCAAAAAACTCTCTGAGGATCTGAAAAAAAGAATTGTTGCTCTACATAAAGATGGCTTAGGCTATAAGAAGATTGCCAAGACCCTGAAACTGAGCTGCAGCATCGTTGCCAAAACTATACAGCGGTTTAACAGGACAGGTTCCACTCAGAATAGGCCTCGCTATGGTCGACCAAAGAAGTTGAGTGCACGTGCTCAATGGCATATACAGAAGTTGTCTTTGGGAAATAGACATATGAGTGCTGCCAGCATTGCTGCAGAGGTTGAAGGGGTGGGGGGTCAGCCTGTCAGTGCTCAGACCATACGCCGCACACTGCATCATCTCGTTGTTAAGAAAAAAAGTCTAGGAGTCTCTCAAAAAACGGTACTCCACTTTACAACTT
>BLSH010251454.1:411767-425177 GCA_018402905.1 Glandirana rugosa
AGATAGATAGTGAGAGATATATGATATAACAGTTTTCATAACCCTGTGGACAAAAATGTGCGTGTACTTGAAATTACCATAGGGTCAGAATCAGGCATCCCAAGTTGTAAGTCAACCGGGTGGGAAACGTCGATATTGTCGAAATTGAGAAGACCCTTCCGATAGGTGTTCCAAATCCTCACACAGATACTCTTACCAAGTGGTAAGAAGGTCTTCGCGTAAACACTACAGTCCGTGGCTACAGCCTGCACTTCCGGACCGAGCGTCAGAGGTGAGATTAAGTAGGGTTTCCAAAAGATAACCCAACTCGAGTCTTGAGAAAGTTCATGTGCGTGTAAAAACAGGTGTCCCAATACTTTTGACAATATAGTATATAGAGAGTGATAGATAGATAGATAGATAGATAGATAGATAGATAGATAGATAGATAGATAGATAGATAGAAGTAATATATACTGTATGTATCTAAGTAATATATGTATAAATAATCCAGGGCCGGCTCTAACACTAGGCGGAGTAGGCGGCCGCCTAGGGCGCACTGCTGCCTAGGGGCGCCTGGCCATTGTTGATCTGTCACTGGCTACTCTGCATTGATTCATGTAAAGACTGACACTGTCTGACTGAGATAATGAGATTGTATTATCGCATGCCATTTGCAAATGTATATAGAAATAGTGACTGATCTTCCAAATACCCCCCCTCCGCCCTCACCCCCCGTGAGGCTGTATATGATGGGCACAGGTGAAGCTGTATTTGATGGGCACAGGTGAAGCTGTATTTGATGGGCACAGGTGAAGCTGTATTTGATGGGCACTGGTGAGGCTGCATTTATTTGGGGCTGATCAGGCTGCAATTCATTGGCTCTGATCAGACTGGGCAGGGGTTAAAAGGGGCGGAGCCAAGGGGGCGGCAAAATTAGGTTTCGCCTAGGGTGTCAAAAATCCTTGCACCAGCCCTGAAATAATCCTATATATATAGAATTTCTTAAAATGAGTTTTACACATTTTTGGAGTTCCACCACAATTTGAGGTTTGAGTATTAGATGTGATCAGGTAGCGCAGGGGTTAATTATTCACATACCTCACGTCAATCAATTAATTGCAACTATGGTGATCTTAGGACCATAATATAGATATTGAATCAGTCATATTCTCCTGTAAAGTTCATTTTCAAATGTTTACCATGACAAACTTTGTAACAGTATGTGTATGGATTATTTTTTAAAAAATCAATACAATTGTATAGTTGTATGTATAGTAGAAAATTGAAACTAATTCCTCATCTAAAAAGAATAAACTATAATTCTAACTTTAGCAAATACATATTTAGGGTTATCTTATATATGTTAAAAAAGATCTGGATGTCACATAACGTGTCTCATATACTACTCTGAAAACCACTTTGTCCATAGCTTTTTACACATATGATACCCCGGAAGAAGTGGCAGAGGTTTTTGGATCCTCCTTGGCTGAAACCATTGAATCATCAGACCCGGACAGAGTCGAAGGTTAGAAAACACATAGTTTATAGTCTGACTTACAGTATTGAACAGCCTTTCTCAACTTTTTTACCTCAGCGGAAACGTTGAGATAATTTTCAGATCTCAGGGAATCTCTGGCTCTGCCAAATGACGTTTGGCCTGAAACTATGCAGGTACCATATGTGAGGTCAGTTAGCTCAAGGAACCCCTGGCCAACCCTTGAGGAACACTTGGGTTTAATGGAACCCTGGTTGAGAATAGCTAAAAGATATGGTTTTATGAGTTTGGTGTGGTGGAGCTCACGTGGCCTGCACAGAGCACTGACTTTAACCCAAAACACTCTTGGGATTACTTGAAACACCAATTGTGAGACAGGTCTTCCCATCCAACATAGTTTTAGAATGGCTCCCAATCATATAGTTTTGATGGTCAGATATCCTTATAGTTTTGGCCATACAGTGTATCTTTACAGGGGAAGCAGGGCCTCAGAGTCTTGTTTGAAGTCTATTTGGTTGGTTTCACAGAGAAAGGGAGGGATTTGGGTCTATGAAGTCCATTTAGTTGGTTTCACAGAGAAAGGGAGGGATTTGGGTCTATGGAGCTCTTGGCTAGAGTTTGCAGTGTACAACTCCCTAATTGCATGAGTACAGGTGATTATAGAGCAGCACACCTGTCCCTGGCTGTTCTCGAATGAAGAATTTCTAGGACTTGTTGCAATATTATGTGATGCAGTCTGAATTTTCACAGTCTAAAGCTGGCCATAGAATATAAGGGGAATACCGAGTTCACCAATAGTACCTAAATTATATGATGGATAAGCTGCTAGCGCAACAATTAGACCAGATTGTAAAAAAGAACAGTAAATAGCAAGTGCAGCGCTATACCTTAGTAAAAATGACTGAATTGAAAATCAGTGTATACAACCAATATTGAATAATTCACAAAAAATAATTAAATAACCGATAAATGTCATTTATGATGATATAAAATATGCTATCAATAAAGTGTCCACTATACAATAATTCATAAAAGTGCTCAAAAAAGAATCTGATGAATGCCTCCTATGCCAATAGGGGGTGCCACTTTGTCTTAAAGTGCAAACAGGTTGTTAAAGTGTCCAAGTGACTGTAAATCCAGTAATGAGGTAAGTGCAAAAAAATTAGTCCAAACAGGTGACAGATGCCAGGTGACCCTATTTATAGGAAATCCTCCACCACAAATTAAAACTGCTTACCAGAAACTGGAAAAGCCCGGATATCATCAACAGGAATGGTCTGTGGCCATCTTCAAGGACTGCTTGTGATATCTTTACTGTCATCAATGGACACCCCAGAAGACTGAGCAGCTGAGCAGCGGTTTTAGCACCCCTCTCTACAAACTGCCCACCAATACTCTTAACACAGTGGTCTCCAAACTGTGGCCGGGGCACTATTTCAACCACAGATACCAACAATGGAGAATAATTCACCCCACTGACACTAGTGAAGGGGCATAATTTCTCCTAATGACACCAACAATGGGACCCAGTGACACCAATGATGGGACACAATTCCTCCCACTGAAAACAAAGATGGGGAATTGTTGTTTTCACACTGATGTTGGGACCTTTCCTACTCCCAATGTCCACAGTCCGCCCCCCCCCCACCCCCACCCCCAAGTTTACTGAAGGACAATAAACCCTTTTGTTAATAAAGTTTGGAGACCCCTGCTCTAACAATTAAAGCCTGACAGGGCTGTACACATGGCATGGCCATAGCAGTTTTAACTCAGGATGCAAACTCACCCTTTGAAATCAATGGGGCTGCTCCGCAACCTCAATCAAATGCATGTATTGCAGTTGCAGCGTGATACAGCAATGTAAAATATCCATTCAACAATTATATTAAAAAAACAAATAAAAAAAACAGGCACAAGGAGACGGCAGTAACACTTCCTGAATTGCTGCCAGCCACTGCTATACCACCTTCTGAAAAGTGATGGCTGTAATCCCACAACGCAGAGATGCTGGAATGATTGACTGCTCCGGTAGCTCTGCGTTGCCAGCTGCTGTAGGGGGCAATGTGGTGCGTATTTCAGAGAATCACATGGCTCCCCTTTTTCTTTTTTTGTTTCATACAAACTTAATGTGAAGTTTACAAAATGTACACTTCTTCACTCATGGCAATGTACGACATTGCGATATGCTGTGCCATACATTGCCGTGCGAATATGTCAGTGCACTGTAATAAAATGCAGCATGTCAGCACTTTATCGCAGCATGCTGCAGCGCAGTCATATGCTGCATTGCAGTGTGAATGGGACACCTAGGAAACAAATATTTCACTTGGTTCCCTGTGGTTACAACCATTTTACTTTACAGTAAAACGTCTGTCACAGCATATAGTGTTTATTAACCTAAAATCTGTATTTTTTCACTGCTATCATTTTTGTCCGTATTCTTTACAGATAAAAGCGATCGTAAACTGAAAGTAGTAACGGGTGGCCTCATGAATATCTTCATTATCATTGATGCTTCAGCAAGTGTTGGAGAGACTAATTTCGAGACGGCAAAGAATATTACGGAAGTATTCATAGAGAAGGTATAGATCCTTACATTTAGCCAGCAGGGAATGTGACATAGAGAAAGTAAATATAAGTTCCATCATGGTAAACAATTCACTAGTTACTAAGACTGCTTGTTTTTGCAATTAACCAGTTTTCAGCGTTAACTTTATATAAAAATTGTATAAAAATGTAGGCCTCATTCACATCTGTGCCCTGTGCAGGACTGTAGACAACTAGTACTGTTGTGTGCATCTGCGTGCTGGTGTTCTATCAGATTACCGCTACTCATCAGATCATGTAACGGAAGTGACGTTCTGGTCAAAGAATACTTACTGCGCATGTGCTATGCGTTCCACAGTGCTATGCGTTCCAAACACTTTATGATCTGATGGGTAGCGGATAGAACACCCATATGGACATCAGATGATGTCCACATGGGTGCTCTAGCAGGCTACCGCTACCCATCAGATCATGAATTGTTGGAACGCATAGCACTCTGGAATGCATGTTGGAATGCATAGCACACATGCATCAGGTATTTTTGGGTAGGAACGACACTTCAGTTACACGATCTGACGGTGAGCGGTAATCTGATAGAACACCAGCAGTGCCATAGCTGTCTATTGGGATAAAGTGGCTGCATGGACACAGCTGCTGCTCCCAATGTGACACCCTAGTGGGCGCACAGCCCTGAAAACACCCAGGGTGAGTTTGAGGACACACACCTGCAACCACACGGATATCATATTGAGTGTATGTGCAGCCCCTGTGTCCCAAAAGACATTAATGGGACTGCTTGTACAGGGATGCATTAAACACCTGTGCATGCCCGTGCAGATAAACATGGGGTATGAATGTAAGTGCCCAATGTGAACGAGACCTAGGGAATAATAACAACTGTTTTTTTCAGGAAGTGCATAATAGAGGAAATGTAGTCCATTTTCTAGAAGTGGGAACTGTGCTGCCCCTGTAACCATACTTTCCAAGCTTGGAACTTGTCAAAGAGGAACACCTTGGGGCAAGAAGACATATGGTATGCACATTGCGCCACAATGAAAATGGGCATGATTACATTGCGCTGAACAATGGGAATGAATGGCTTAAATAATTTCTACGCCTACCGATAGCACATAGTTTGTGGTCCTTGTACCCAAAAATAACCCTTAATTAGTATGCTGCGAATAAGAGTCTCACATACTTAACCTAAAGCACGAGTGTCAAACTCACATTCATTGTGGGTCGTATCAGCCTTTTGGTTGTCCTCAAAGGGCCAGTTGTATCTTTTTTTTTTTTTTAATCCAACAAAAAACTTTTATTGGTATAGCAAGACATACAATGGTAAAGTATATCACAAATACATTTGGATTAACGTTTAATTCCTTCATCAGACAGTTTGTGCATTTACATAGCGTAGTACCTGCATTTACAGTTGCGTAATGAACAATTATTATTTTCTATTCCGTTATGGGGTATGTGAAGCTTTACACAGCTAGAGATTGGTCCACCCGGGGCTGACGCCAGGGTCCCTTATATATAGCGACTTACTGCGTGGTCCGCATATCGCCAGCTATCAATCCTGGACCACGTCCACACTGTCGGCCGTGGATGCGGATTCCAACCATCTGCTCCACACTTTATAGTACTTATTGGGACAATTCCTATGCTGGTACAGGAGCTTTTTGTATGGGAGCGTTTGGTTGACTGACACCACCCATTCCTGAAGAGTTGGCATCTCTATCCTAAGCCACCTACAAGCAATCATTAATCTAGCCATGAATAATGTTTCTTGCATAAAGGTATGTAAACATCTATTTTGTTCCTGCTCGGGCAAGAGTCCGAGCAGGCATTGTTTTGGGCAGAGAGTCAATGGGGATCCCATGACGTCGTGCAAGAAGTCGACTATCTGTTTCCAGTAGTTTTGGATTGTCGGGCATGTCCACATAAGATGAAAAAAAGAGCAGTTATTGCCCTTACACCTAGGGCATCGGGGCTCCTGCTCAGGTTTGTATTTGGCCAGGCGGTCGGGGTAAGGTAGGATCTATGTATAATGTAGATTTGCGTTAGCTTGTCGGACATTTTTGGGGAGACCAGTTTACAGGCGGATAATATGTCCGACCACTCTTCATCCGCCAACTCCCCAATATCTGCCTCCCACCGCGTCTTGAGCCCAAAGGCAAGCTCCGATGCTGCGGGGGCGAGGAGAGTAGCATAGCAGATAGAGGTTAGACCCTTGGGGTCCCCGCCACTAAGGGAGCTTACCAAGTCAATCAGAGTTATATCCGGGGGGCCAGTAGCAAATTGACATTGCAACGCATGGCGGAGCTGGAGATAGCGGAAAAACATTGAGTTGGGTAAATTATAGACAGTTTTTAGTTCCTGAAAAGTCTTGACACCGGTGATATCCATCACCTGGTGTAAGTACAACACTTCTCGTTCCATCCACAAGTCAGTATTTGGTATCGTGAGAAGCTCTGGAAGTTTATTATTACCCCAAAGTGGTGAGTGGGCATTTATAGGGGAAATCCCTAATCGTCGGGTGGTCAAGCTCAGAGCGTCTATCCCACCAAGCAGTACCTGAAAGGGATGTGTCAGTCTCCTAGTGATATGTGAACAGGCTAAATTGAGGTACAGAGATTTATCATCCTTGTCGAGGTAAAAGAAGTGGGACAGTTGGGCAGCTAAATAGTAAAGTTGGAGATCAGGTAGTGCCACTCCCCCCAGGTCCGTGGGTTTCTGTAGGGTGCGCCAGGAGAGCTTGTGTCTGGAGTTGCCCCAAATGAAAGAGTTCAGTATAGAATCCATTGTCCTAAATACCCGCAGGGGTAAGTAAGACAGGGAGTGCCAAAAAATATACAATAGTTTAGGCAGTAGGATCATTTGCCAGTTGTATCTTTAAGGCTGTTTCAATTTATCCAGGGCAAAAATTCTCAGAAAATAGGTGGAAGAACTCAGCCATGCCTCCTTGCCGAACTGCATAAAATGGTGGGTGTGGCCAAATTGCAGTGGGAGGATTTTAAAGGGGCAATAAATACCAGGAGTGCGTTATTTGCAGAGTTCAGGGATGCACTATGTACAGAGTGCAGAGTTCAGTGGTGCGTTACGTACAAAGTGCAGGGTTCAGGGGTGCACTAAGTACGGAGTTCAGGGTTGAGGAGTGTGCTACATACAGAATGCAGGGTTTAGGGGTGTCCTACACACAGTGTGCAAGGTTCAGCTCTCTTTCACAACTGTGCACAACTTACTTCCACCCCTCCTTGGCTCTGACCTCTACACCACTCTCCCCTATTCCCCACCTCTGCCCATATCTCTAATACCTCCCAACAGTGTAGGCAGCTCTGCCTCTCTCTGTCACTTGCAGGGAGGTCATTGTTGGCATCTGTGTACCTGGGCACAAATGGGGATCACAGTGCAGTTTATGCCAGTGCATGTGATGCCCCATCCCACACTGGACCTCATCTGCATCTCCCTTGTCCCCACAATGAGTGCATGGCAGGCAGAGATCTGTGAGAGGAAAGCTGTCCTTGTAAACACAGGAGGCTTCTTTGTATACAAGTGACCGTGCTGAGTGGGGAGCGGATAGCAAGAGATGGAGGTGGCGGAATGGAGTTCTGCCACATTCTATCTGGAAAAAAAGCCCTGGGTGTGAGGGTCACATGTAATGGCCTGGTGGAGTAGATTAGGCCAGCGGAACTTGTGTTTGACACATGTGACCTAAAGGCAAATAACAGAATAAAGACTGAGACCTGAACACTTTAAAGACTTTTGTCAATCAGCAGCTGCAGCCACGGTTCAGTGTATTCTCGCAGCAGAGGAATTCTGCTCACTTGTGTGAATGGGGGAATTCATTAAATACTTTTTTGATCAACCCGCTGGCTGATCAAAAAAAACGAGTCATCTATGGCCAGCCTTACAGGCTGGGGCTAGAGTATCATGGGCTTGGTGCTGAGGAATTTGTTTGGCCTTTTTATGGAAATAAATACAATAAAATGCAAACTATTTTTTGTTAAAACAAATTAAATATTTTAATTACTAGTTAGTTAGGTTTAGGGGGGAATTCTACTTGAAAACATATGTTCAGTCTTTAAAACTGTATCCCTCCCCCTCCAGTCCTCTATATGTATAGCAAGCTTTTCTTTTTTAAAGACAATTTCTGTGGTCCCCCCGCACATCATTGACCTAGGCAAATGACATGCACTGTGCTCCCTTTGCCTCCTGGGATATGTGAGTTACAAAGGATTTTAGCCTTTTATTTAGGAAAGGATGAGGGGGCAGATTTATCAGCGTGTCACTGGGAGGTGTGCCCACTGAATCTGGAACAGCCAACAGCCCATCGATGACATCACAGTAAAACATGGTGGTGTGAGACTGAGCACTGCTAGAAGAGAAGAGGTTCTCAGATGAACAGCATTGGATCTGCTAAGTGGGTGGGTATCTGAAATGTGCTAAACACACCACCAGGTAAGCAGGGCTTGTAAAAAAAAAAAAATGAACAAAACTATTAGTATAATACAGCATGAAGGGGTTAATGTTCTGCCACTGGTCACTGATTCTTTAGTGACCAGTGGCAGTTAATTAACTCCTTTGTGCTGCATTAGTGGCCCCAGTGTCAGTGTTTATTAACCCCTGCATGCTGCAGGGGTCTCCAGAGCCCCCTTACATCAGAGTGTGCAGGATTTCTCCTTACTTCAAAGTCCCCCTTTATATACACTGTAAGGGGGACTCTGATGTACGGGGGAACTCTGATGTAAGGGGAGACTCTGGTGATCAGAGACCCCCTTACATCAAAATTCCCCATTATATACACTGTAAGAGGGAACTCTGATGTAAGGAGGATCCTTGTGGACTGTGATTTATGGGGGAATCTGATGTGAGTCGCCATAGACCCACAGAGATCCCACTTACATCAGAGTTCCCCTTTACCTCATATTCAGCAGAGTTCCCCCTTTAAAAGAGTATGCCAGACATCAAGAATTGCTAGAAGGGGGTCAGGTCAGCCATGGCAGCCCCCTCACAGTACAGGGTCTTTTATCTTACATGATCTGGCCCCAAACCAGTATGGCTGAGCATTACCCTCCCTTCCATGGAACTACAAATGCCAGCACAGTGGGCTGGGATCCCATTTCTCATGTGCTCCCCAGTGCCCCGCACACAGTATGACTGCACTGCACAAGCAGACACCCTCTCTTCCTGGCTGCTATAGTGCCACACACACACACTACCACTGAGTATGTGCCCCTCTTATCCTACTTTTCATCAGACATGTCCCAGGTCCACACAGGTCTCCGTCACCTTAGCAGAACCCGGGAGGCAGGGCACTAGCGGGGAGGAGGAAGTTACATCCTTCTCCTCTGGCAGGGCTTGTGCTTGCACTTGATTGGTTGCTAGGACGCTAGCAGCCAATAATTTTAACAGTGGTGGACATTTAGTAGTGGTGGACAACGGCAGTCGGTGGCAGTTTTCTGGCGCTAGCTGGTTGGGACTTGTTTAAACGCTAAATACAAAGGGGGAAGTCAACCTTTATAAATTTACCGACGACTTACTACTTTCCAAGTGCGCCCTGTTCTTTTTGGACGGCTGGGTGGTAGGGGCCTGGAGATGCATCTCTAATATCACCTATGTTACATAGTTACATAGTCTGGTTGAAAAAAGACACAAGTCCATCTTGTTTAACCAATAAAAGGAAAAAAATAATAAAATCCTATATACGTAATCCTATACCTACAGTTGATCCAGGGATAGGCAAAAAAATGAGGGAAACCATGATCCAATTTGCTCCAGCAGGGGTAAAAAAGTCCTTCCTGATCCCCTGAGAGGCAATTGGATATTGCCTAGATCAACTTTACCTATAAATGTTAGTATCCAGTTCAGGGCCGCCATCAGAAATTTTGGGGCCCCTTACACAGCTTTAGGCCTGGGCCTCCTCCCTGGGACTGACCACCAACATTCCCCAGGGTTTGCCTATTGGGTGTCCCACCGAATCTGCCCACTGGCCATCCCACAAAGGCCGATCCCATGTCACCCTCTTTCTGCTTCCCATGTATTCCTACTCCAGTTTGATCTTCTCCATCCCACATCCTCCTCCTCCTCCAGTCCCATCCCCTCCATCCCATGTCCTCCTCTTCATGTAGTCCCATCACCTCCATCCCATCTATTCCTACTCCAGTCCCATCAACTCCCTCCCACGTCCTCCTCCAGTCCCATCTACTCCCTCCCATGTACTCTTACTCCAGTTCCATCTTCTCCATCCCATGTCCTCCTCCTCCAGTCAAATGTCTTCCATCCCATGTCCTCCTCCAGTCTCATCTCCTCCCACAGGAGGGAGGAAGTTGGACAGGTGGGGGGCAGTGAGTTATGAGGCAGGGAGATGGGAGGGGGGCAGAGAGACAGGAGGAGGAAGTGTCACAGGAGAAGAACAGCGTGACAGGAGGGGGGTAGTATGATAGTTGGGGCACAGCCGGATGAAAGGGGGGCAGCAGAACAGGCGGGGGGCAGCGGAACTGGAGGGGAAAGTGTCATGGGAGGAGGTCAGCAGGACAGATGGGGAAGTGTCATGGAAGAGGGGCAGCATCACACAGGTAGGGGCGCAGCAAGACAGGTGGAGGGCAGCAGGAAAGGCGAGGGGCAGTAGAACAGGTGAAGGGGCAGCAGGACAGTTGGGGGTAGGCAGAAAGGTGGGGGCAGTAGAACAGGTGAAAGGGCAGCAGGACAGGTGGGGGAGAAGTAGAACAGGTAAAGGGACAGCAGGACAGGTGGGGGGGGAGAGACAGTGTCACAGGTGGAAGGCAGTGTCACAGGTTTGAGACAATGTTGCACACACCTTGGAAAGCACCAGTCCTCCCAGCTCTCACCTGTCCTGTCCAGCAGTACCAGGAGGGATAGCTGAGCCTGTGTCCCATCTCCACCAGGCTCTCCAGCCGCAGCTGCAAGAAAGAGCAGGGGGGCCACCACCTGCCCAACCGACCCCCCCCCCTCCCCCCTGGGCACAGCCTGGTGCACACTGTGGTACCTGAGTGGAGCCTGCCTGATGGCGGGCCCCAACCTGCACACACGTGGGATCTGCTCACCTCTCCACCCTCTTCTGCATCCTGAGGTAGCCTATCCCACATTTTCACAGCTCTTACTGTGAAGAAATGTTTCTGTAGATGGAGATTAAATGTCTTTTCCTCCAGACGGAAAGAGTGCCCCCTTGTCCTCTGTGATGACCTTAAAGTGAATAACTCAACACCAAGTTCACTATATGGACTGCTTATGTATTTATACATGTTGATCATATGTCCCCTTAATCTACTCTTCTCAAGAGAGAATAAATTCAGTTCCTCCAATCTTTCCTCATAGCTGAGCTCCTCCATGCCTCTTATCAGTTTGGTTGCCCTTCTCCAGTTCCCCGATATTCTTTTTGAGAACCGATGCCCAAATATCTCTCTCTCTGGAGTCCATACCTCTCTTAATACAAGAATTTTGTTTGCTTTAGAAACCGCAGCTTGGCATTGCATGCTATTATTAAGTTTATGATCTATCAGAACACCCAGATCCTTCTCCACCATGATTACCCCCAGTTGTACTCCCCCTAGTATGTATGATGCATGCATATTCTAGCCCCTAAGTGCATAACTTTACATTTATCAACATTACACCTCACCTGCCACATAGTCGCCCAATTAAACAGTGCATTGAGGTCGGCTTGTGAGTTGGAGACATCCTGTAAGGACGTTATTCTACTGCATAGCTTGGTGTCATCTACAAATACTGAAATGGTACTTTTAATCGCAAACACTAAATTTGTAAATATATTAAATTTCTAAATATATTAAAAAGTAAGGGTCTCAACACTGAACCTTGGGGTACACCACCATAGGCGTGTGCAGCCTATTGCATTAGGGTGTGCACACCAGAGCACAAACACACATGTGTGTATATCACCAGAGCAGTGGACGGTGTCAGTAAAGCAAAGATTGGTGTCAGTAGGGCAGTGGACTGTGTCAGTAGTTTTTTATTTTTGTTATTTCTTATTACTTTTTACAATATTGTTTTTTTATTATTTTTTACAATATTATTTTTATTACTTTTTTTTTACAATTATTTTTAGGAGCCCCATTATGGGGCTTTGGTGAAATATTAAGGGTCTAAACAGACCCCTGATCTCTCACTTTTGAGAGAGAGAAAGAAACTGAGGACAAAGATTCCTCAGTCCTTTTCTCTGCAGCCTGCAGTAAACATAGTTTACTATGCTTCAGTTAAGAATGAAGACAGGAGAGATCACTACAGATCACTCGCTGTGTTCATTCAGAAAAGGAAGGGGCCAGTTAATTAAATATTTAGCAGTCCCTTCGCCACTCCTAAGAGGAGAGGAGAAAAACTGGCAGCACTGCAGGTGGGAGACAGGAAGCAGGGAGAATCGGGCACTGCAGGAGGTGATTAGGGTGTGCCTAGCCACACCTGGCACACCCTGTGTGCATGCCTATGTACACCACTGACTTAGACCATTCAGAATAAGAATCATTAACCATTACTCTTTTAATTCGGTCTTTTAGCCAGTTTTCTATCCATTTACAACCTGATCTTTCCAAGCCTGTAGACTTTACCTGACACATGAGCTGTGTGTGGGGAACTGTGTGAAATGTTTTTGCAAAATCCAAGTATACCACGTCCACAGCCATCCCTCTGTCCAAGGTTTTACTTACCTCCTCATAAAAAGAAATCAGGTTTGTTTGACTTCTGACTTTCATGAATCCATGCTGTCTGTTGCTTAACCACTTGCCGACCGCCGATCGGCATTTGACGGCGGCAAAGTGGCTCTGTAAGGCGAATCGCCGTCATATGACGGCGGCCACCTGATCGCGGACAGTGAGCGCGCCGCCGGAGGCACGCCCGCGCGCTCACTGTGTCCGGGGAGGGCCAGGGAGCGGGTGCGGCGGAGTCGATCTCCGCCGGCCACCCGCGATGCCTCCCCCGGAGTGAAAGAACGGAGGTCCGTGTATGTAAACACGGACCTCCGTTCTGTGAAGGGGGAAGGGCTGTGATCACAGCCTTCCTGTACATGGAGGCTGTGACCACTTCCCTTCCCCAGCTAGGGCAGTCCCCCCACAGTTAGAACACGCCCAGGGAACACTTTTAACCCTTAGAGCGCCCCCTGCAGGTTAACCCCTTCACTGCCAATGACATTTACACAGTAATCAGTGCATTTTTATAGCACTGATCGCTGTATAAATGCCAATGGTCCCAAAAAAGTGTCAAAATGGTCCAACATGTCCCCTGAAATATCGCAGTACCGCTAAAAATCGCAGATCGCCGCCATTAATAGTAAAAAATAAAAAAAAATAAAAACCCCAAAAATGAATTCTCATCATCCGTAAACGCGACCACTTTTGCGCAAACCCTGTCTCTTA
>BLSH010251454.1:446387-457149 GCA_018402905.1 Glandirana rugosa
CCCGTCTCGACCCCCACACTGACAGAGGAGGTGTCTGAGGAAGTAAGATCGATTAGGGTACTGACTTCTTCCTCTTTCTCCACTCCTGTGTCGTCGGTGCGGGCTCACATAAGTAGACGTCCGGTCACTGACTCGTGTGACAGTGATGTTGGATGGGATACGGATATGGTGGGGTTTGACGGGATATGGTGGACTTGGACGGGATACGGTGGAATTTGACGGGACACGGTGGGGTTTGACGGGATATGGTGGAGTTGGACGGAATACGGTGGAATTTGACGGGATACGGTGGAGTTTGACGGGATGTGGTTGTGTTGGACGGGATACGGTGGGGTTTTTAAGGTGGCATAGGGCAGGTTCAGGTGGTATAGGGCAGTTTGGGGTGGTATAGGCATAGGGTAGGTTGTAGTGACAGTGTGCTCAGTCACTGGCCTGCAGATGAATACACTCGGGCGTGGCTGCTGTGTCCTCACCTCTTTCTCCTTCTTCAGTCATGGGATTAGCTAGAATGAAGGAGTCTGTGGAGGAGACAGTCACACCCCCAGCTCTGCCCACCAACCTGCCCAACCCCCCCCCCCCCCACATGTGCCCTGCTTGCACCACTCCGCTCCACTCCAATATAGTACAGTCAGTGTGTAGTGGCGGCCCCGGTGCCACCCCTCTGGCGGGTGTCACCTGGTGCGGGCCGAACTCTCCGCCCCCCCATAGCTACGCTACTGGGCTGGGGGATGGGACAGTAAGGTTGCCACCTTTTCTTCTAGCCAAACCTGAACACTTTAGTGAACACGGCAATTTTTTAAAAATGAATTTGTAGTATACAGTATGTAAATACAGTATTTTGTGATTAAATAACATTTCTAATCATCTGGAGTTAATCCCAATTTTCCAAATGATTTGCTGTAGAAAGACACTGGGCTTTAAAAGACTGTCTGTATACAGGGAATAGTGTCACCCCTTCATTATACAGCCCCCCCATAGAGACCACCATTAGAGTCCCCATAAATCAGTGACCCCTCCCCCCCTCCATAGAGACCCCCCCCCCATTAGATCAGAGACCTCTCCATATCAGTGCTTTTCTTAGAGACTTAAACAACTACAAATTTAAAAAATGCAGTGCACCCCCTCCCCCTATAATTTTATTAATTCATATGTGAAAAAATAATTGTGAATGATGGTGGAACCCCCACCCCCCCCCCCCCCAAGGGTAATCTAAATAATAATACACTCCAATCTTATTCAAACATGCATACTGTTCAATTTTGATACATATAATACTTTATCAATAGTGGTGGAAACCTCCTATCCATTCCAAAATGTCTTGTGCTAATATCTGACTCAAAAAGACTTCCTAAGTGTGATATTAGCACAAGACATTTTGGAATGGATAGGGGGTTTTCACCACTATTGATAAAGTATTATGTGTATCAAGATTGCACAGTATATATGTTTAAATTAGATTGGAGTGTATTAATATTTAGATTACCCTTGGGGGGGAGGGGGTTTCCCCCATCATTCACAATTATTTTTTCACATACGAATTAATATAATTATAGGGGGGTGCACTGCATTTTTAAAAAAAACTGAGGTATGGGAACATACATCGGTTCTAGCAGCAATTCATTTACTGAGTTTTTCTTTTAAAATCAGAGGCCCCTTAATCAGCGACCTCCCCCCAGTAACCAATTTGTCTCTAAAGGGGGTCGCTGTTATAAGGGGACTCTGATCCAATGGGGGTGCTAGTATAATCACTTGTCTACTGGGAACCTCCACCCCCTTCCTGCCCAGGCCAATTTTCAGGTCTCAGCGCTGTCACACGTTGAATGACAATTACACTGTCATGCAACCCTGTATCCATATGACATTTTTATAATTTTTTTTTTTTTTACACAAATAGAGCTTTCTTTCTATTTAATCACCACAAGGGTTTCTTTATCCTATGCTAAATAAACAAAAAAGACTGTACATTTTGAATAAAATCGCTGATATGCATTATGGGCACTGATAGCTGGCACCAATAGGCAGCACTGGTGGGCACTGATATGCAGCACTGATGAGGCTGCACTAATAGGCTGCCCTGATGGGCACTGATATGCGGCAATAATGGGCACTGACAGGCGGCAATGATGGTCACTGATAGGTGCCACTGATATGCGCAATGATGGACACTGACAGGCGGCAATGATGGTCACTGACAGGTGGCACTGATATCTAGCAATGATGAGCACTGATGGGGCTGCACTGATAGGTGGCACTGATATGCGGAAATAATGGGCACTGATAGGTGGCACTAATATGTGGCAATGATGGGCACTAATAGGCGGTACTGATAGGCGGCAATGATGGGCACTGATATGCGGCAATGATGGTCACTGACAGGCCGCAATGATGGTCACTGATAGGTGGCACTGATATGCGGCAATGATGGGCACTAATAGGCAGCAATGATGGCCACTGATAGGCGGCACTGATATGTGGCAATGATTTTCACTGATAGGTGGCAATGATGAGCACTGATAGGCGGCGATGATGGGCATTGATATGTGGCAATGATGTGCACTGATAGGCGGCACTGACAGATGGCAATTATGGGCACTGATATGCGGCAATGATGGTCACTGACAGGCAGCAATGGTGGGCACTAATAGGCAGCACTGATAGGTGGCAATGATGGCCACTGATATGCGGCAATGATGGTCACTGACAGGCGGCAATGATGGGCACAGATAGGTGGCACTGATATGTGGCAATGATGGTCACTGATAGGTGGCACTAATATGTGGCAATGATGGCCACTGATAGGCGGCCCTGATAGGCTGCAATGATGGCCACTGATATGTGGCAATGATGTGCACTGATAGGCGGCACTGACAGACGGCAATTATGGGCACTGATATGCGGCAATGATGGTCACTGACAGGCGGCAATTATGGTGCGGATAGGTGGCGCTGATATGCGGCAATGATGGGTACTGATAGGCGGCAATGGTAGGCACTGATAGCTGGCACTGATAGGCAGCAATGATGGCCACTGATAGGTGGCACTGATATGTGGCAATGCTGGGCACTGAGAGGCGGCACTGATATGTGGCAAATATGGGCACTAAGAGGCGGCACTGAGAGGCGTTAATGGTGGGCACCGATATGTGGCAAATATGGGCACTGAGAGGCAGCACTGAGAGGCGGTAATGATGGGCACTAATATGTGGCAAAAACGGGCACTAAGAGGCGACACTGACAGGCATCAATACTAAGGGGGGGGGTGGTACTGATATAAGGGGATTTTGTATAAAGAGGGATGCTGCTGATGCAGTGGTTGATCACCAACCATTAGATCAGCAGTCAGTAGTCTTAGGGACCCCCATTAGTACGAAATTCCCTTATATCAGTGCCCCCCCCTCCCCTCTAGAGTCTCCAGAGATCAGAGAGAATCCCCCCCTCCCATTTACATCAGCGACCCCTGCCCTCTTTATATCCTGTGTGCCTTACCCGGGAGCCGCTGCAAGCAAGGAACAGTGAGAGACAAGCTGGGGGGGCGAGCTGGGAGGTGGAGTCGGGGGGGCGCAAGGCACCAGTGGAGACCTCTTGCCACTGCTTTACTTTTAAAAATGGCGCCGCCCGGCACCATCATGTCAGTGCGCATGCGCCCGCCTTCCCGAAAATAGCCGACCGTGTACGGGCTTTCTCGAGCCTGTAGCTAGCCCATACATGTTCGGCTATTTCTGCGAAAGCAGGTGCATGCACACTTTTAGAAGTAAAGCAGTGGTGATCAGTGCAGTCTGCGCACTTGCATGTCGACCCCAGTATCCCGGTAGGCCAGTCTGGCATTGTCGCAGTGGCGGCTGGTGAAGTTTTCGGATGGGGGGGTGCCAGGCCCCGCCCTTCCTTTTTGACCCCTCCTACTTCTCATAAGCCCCATCCCTTATAGAATCCACCCACTTCGTCCAATGTACTTCCATGTATTGTGTCAGGAGTGTACAGCTCAGCATCACAGGTGGGGTATATATCAGCCAGTAACACAGTATGCAGCCAGTACACAGGTATTGCAGCCACAGCCAGTACACAGGTATTGCAGCCAGTACACAGGTATTGCAGTCCAGTACACAGGTATTGCAGCCCAGCACACAGGTATTACAGCCCAGCACACAGGTATTGCAGCCCAGCACACAGGTATTACAGCCCAGTACACAGGTATTACAGCCCAGCACACATGTATTACAACCCAGTACACAGGTATTACATTCCAGCACACAGGTATTACAGCCCAGCACACAGGTATTACAGCCCAGTACACAAGTATTACAGCTCAGAACACAGGTATTGCAGCCCAGCACACAGGTATTGCAGCCCAACACACAGGTATTACAGCCCAGCACACAGGTATTGCAGCCCAGCACACAGGTATTGCAGCCCAGTACACAGGTATTACAGCCCAGCACACAGATATTACAGCCCAGCACACAGGTATTACAGCCCAGCACACAGATATTGCAGGCCAGCACACAGGTATTGCAGCCCAGTACACAGTTATTACTGCCCAGTACACAGGTATTTCTGCCCAGCACACAGGTATTGCAGCCCAGCACACAGGTATTACAGAAGACCAGTACACAGCAGTACTTACCTCAAGAGACTCATCAGGCTCTCTCTCCCAGGGTCGGCAGGAATCACAGGCGTGCGTCCAAGCACCAGCACGTCCGCCAGTCCCGCTCCTGACCAATCAGTCACAGTGACAGTGACTGAGGCTAGAGCCAATCAGAGTATAGATGGTCACTTCGCTAGCGCACATCTATGCACTTTAATGGCCGACCAATGGGCTTTGGGAATTGCTGTCAGCTGACAGCAAGTCTCCCAAAAAAGCCGGGACAGCCATATCCCAGCGGTCCATAATTATTTTTCTTTTAGAAATCGGGGGGGGGGGGGAGGGCGACGCACTAGCACCCTCTATGGAGGAGCCTCCGCTGGTTACCGGTATATACACCACTTCTTGTCCTCCAGAATTTGACTTGCTCCAGTTACACTTCTTCCAGCAATTCACTTCTCTAATCTCTAGTTCCTCTGTGCACATTTCTTCTTCCAGGCCCAGAAAGAAATTTACTAGGCCTCATCTACTCTTCCAGCCTAACTAGCACATGGTGAGGCCTCAGAACCACCCATTATAGGTAGGGACAGCTGGTCCCCCAGTGTGTAGATACACTGATGTGCTAGCCGGCCTAATGGACTACTGCTCCTAACCCATCCTCTTGCTCCAGGCCCTGTCAGCTACTCCAGCTGCGTTGGCCTTCTCCACTGCCACTGTGACACCACAGTCCGCTACTGACTTCTGCATCCTTCCCAGATTGTCTCTCACCCCAATCCGCTCTGGCATGTCGCTACAGTTTCCCAGGTTGTGTGCCACACACCAACCACCCTGTGGACTCCTTGCTGAGCTTCTCCAGTAGCACTGGCTGTTGCTCTCCTGCTCCCTTGTGCTGCTCCAGGATTTCCCTTTCCTCCTGGCTGCACCCGAGCCCAGGCCTCGAGGTCACCTGCCCCAAACCGGGAGCTCCCTCCCAAGTGAGGCCTCTGCAACCTTCTACACTCCAGTTCTTCCTCCCGAACTACTCCTCCCCGATTGGGCTGACCCTGACTATTTAAGGAGGCCTGCCCCCTGCCAACCCAGATTGGGGATTGGTCAGGGCTCCTTAGAATACTCCAGATGGTTACACCTCCCTCCCAGCTCTCTGTCCAGAAACCTTCCACCAGGTCCTAGAAAGAAGTGGGAGGTACTGGTGACTTCATCTGTGAATCACTCGAACCTACCTGAGCCACTCCCAGGCCAGAAACAAAAACAACCTGGCCTGCTCACCAGTCATGCCTGTTTAAATTTTCTTCACCTACCAAAAATCGAATCACACTAGCTCCCATCTACCAGGGGGCGCTACAGTTAAATGACATCAGGTTGTCCCCTTCTGTAGGTGCAGCAGAAAAGTTTTTTCACCTTAATGCATAGAATGCATTAAGGTGAAAAACCATGAGGGTTTACAACCCCTTTAAGGACACAAATAAATGTAGCAGTTAGCAATCTCAGCATTCTGGGAATGTTACTGTTTTTTAAAACTGTTAAAAGTTTAGGGTGACCAGACGTCCCCGGATTGAGGACACTGTCCTCAGACCAAGTCTGTCCACGGTCTTGTCCCCAGATTGGATTTAAACAGGGACCCGGGCAATTTCAAAGCCAGTCAGTGCAGAACTAGAAAAAATTCTGAATTACAAACTGCCACTCCGCCACTCCTACTAGCTTAGGGGGGTGTATTTTTTTTTTCATTGTCTGTGCCTCTTTCCGATGATCATGTGCTGGTCAGAGTGGAAGGACTATTTCTTCAGTTTCGGGCACATGCCCATTCTGCTTCTGCTTGCATGTCCTTCTGTTCTGCCTTGGCCCAAGTCCTGGCCAGCTGCCTGCCTGCCTATCTCCTTGCCTTCCCCAGCGGAGCGATCTTCCTCCGCTCAGCTCTGCTCCCCACGCAGTAGTAGCCAGAGCCCGTAGAGTGAGACTTGACAGGCTGTCAGGAGGGCGGCGGGGGCAACAGGCAGAGAGAGGCACCTGAGCTCAGCTGATAGTGTCCAGCAGCGGGCATAGAGGGGAAGCAGATCCGATCGTGGGGCTGCCAATGCCTTCAAGGCTTCAACAACGGTGTGCTTTGGGGTGTCTGTGAATAGACTACATTGCTCTGTGTCTGACTCTCTGGCATCATGGATGGTATCATAACTCACAGTCAGCAGGCCCTCCATTTTGGCTCTGGCTGGCAGTGCACTGTCACAGCGTGTCACATAACATGGCTGCTGGGTGCTGATTTTGTTAACTTATTGGTCATAAGTTAACAAAAACAGCACCCAGCAGCCATGTCATTTGATACGCTGTGACAGAGCCAACCTGAGCCATGATAGAGTGCCTGCTGTCTATGTGTTATAATGCTGATGATCTTAACCAGTTGCAGATTTACTGCTACAGGGCAGCCACACTGTACAGGATCATGTATATATACGTGATGCTGCATTTCTGGGTATCAGAGCCGATCAGCGGGACACAATGACCACCGGTACCCCCTGATTGTTCTGTGCACAGGCAGAAGGGCGGTCTGCCTATGTAAACAAAGCAGATCATTGTTTTGTCAGTAGGGAAGACCTGTATTCCACACAAAAAAAACATTATCCTGCGCTTGAAAACAGGAGCCTCACTCAGATGCAAGCCTAGGGCCTTGGCCTGTTGTACTAGGACATGTGCTGCCTTGTTGCCCACACTGGACTGGAGTCATCCCACACACTATTGTAAAAAACAAAACAGAGGGTGCACCGGCCTAGCGCATTATCCTAGGTACAAATTTTATTAGAATCAATGAAATGATACTCACAAACCAACTTGTAAAAACTCGCATGTTAATAAATCAACATCTTGTTTAGGCTGGTCCACATCAGACGTCCCTATCGCCATATGCTCCGCTGACACTTTTCGAGGCGTGTGACTTAGTGAAGCCACGCTCTATGGAGTAGAGGCCAAAGTGGCCATGCCCATAGAGGCGTAGCTTCACAAAGTCACATGCCCGGAATATAGAGTTGCCACTTCATCCCTTTAAACCCGAACACATATGAATTACTCAGGTTCTGATGCTAATTTAATGCAGATAATACACCAAGTCAGTTTAATTACCACCTTAATCAGCCACAGAACCTTTGTAATTAGTATGTGTTCGGGTTTAAAGGGATGAGGTGGCAACCCTACCGGAATATCCTCCCACCTGGCCAGTATAGACTATAAAAGTCAAGTGTCAGGACACAAGACGCTAGGCTCTGAAGAAGAGGTACCACATCGAAACGCATAAGCCGAGCATATGACGATTGGGACGTCTGATGTGGGCCAGCCTAGACGAGATGTTCCTTTATTGACATGCAAGTTTTTACAAGTTGGTTTGTGAGTATCATTTCATCGAGTCTAATAAAATGTGTACTAATGATAACGTGCTAGGCCGGTGCACCCTCTGTTTTGTTTTTTACACTAGTGTGTGTTAAGACCTGTATCCTATGTTCCTGGGGACAGGGATCTATGCCTTCCCCTAGTAAAAGCACCTTCCCCACAGTGAGAAAACACTCTTTGATTGCCCTAGGATGTTAACTCCTTCCCAGACAGTGTCATTTGTACAGTAACAGTGTTTTTTTTTAGCACTGATCACTGTATAGTGTCACTGGTTCCCACAAAGTGTCAAAAGTGCAGATTTGTCTGCCGCAATTTCACAGTCCCGCTATAAGTCACTGATTGCTGCGACTGCCATTACTAGTAAAAAAAAAATAATATGTCCACGGATTTCATTTTAAAAATCTGGTCACCTTAGTTTAGTTTAGCTTTATGATTTACTGCTGCTCAGGGGCTCTAAGCCTCCAGCAAGAAGAAACGGGAGCAATGCTGATGGCAATTTACAGCACACACTAATCTTGATAGCATAATTATTAATGTGTAATGTATGTTCCTTGCTAAAGAATATTATTTGTTACCAAGTTCTTATGGGTAAAGTTCCACTTTAAATATGCTTTACTTTTTATTTTGCTGTTGTTTCTTATCTGTTTATATATTTTTCCATACCATTTTCTCTAATTTTCATTAAGTGCCAATTAACACTAGTGCGATGACAGAAATTGCATGTGATTCTCAGCGCATTGCTGTTCACATCACATGCGATGTCTGTGTGATGCGATTTCAGCCATGCAGATAGTATGGCTGAAATTGCATCACATTCGCACCAAACTCGTTCACACTTATGCGATCTGATTCATGTCCGAACGGTCAGTTCGCAGTGCGACATGTGAGCTGAAATGGGTGTGTCGTTAACATTGTATTGACACTTCCCTTAGTTCGCATATGGCAGTGTGAATGGCCATGCGAGTCGGGTGTGATGCGGCAACCCGCAGTGCATTTGCAGGGTTCCCGCATGACACCAGTGTGAACTGGGCCTTAATGAGTATTTTCAAATCTTTAAAGGCATTGTACACTTTCAAATGTTTTTGTTGTTTTAGCTAGGTTTTAGGCCTCATTCACAAAGGGTGTACTACAATGTACAGGCTGTATTTACCTGTAGGGGGAAGCACAGATGTTCCATGCATTCCAGTGCAGGAAGTCCCATTCATGTCAACTGGGATGCAGCGACTGCATGGACACAGCTGCTGCTCCCAATTTGACCGCCATGTGGGGGCGCGGCCCCAAATGCAGACAGTGTGCGTTCAGGGCCGTACACTCACAGCCGCACACCTGTCAAATTGGGAGCAGTAGCTGCGTCTGTGCAGGCACTGCGTCCTAATTGCAGGGACTGGCCGCAGGGGCATGCACAAAACACCAGTGCATCTTGTGCTGGTAAACACGGCCCTCACACAGGTGAACGTGGGCTTAGTGTAGTTATATTCCCTGTGCAGTTTGTTAGCCTTACCTTGTAATGATGAGCTCACATGTTGTGACTGCAGTTTGTAGAGTCGTGTCTGATCGATTCCCTTGTGTTCATGTATTCATGCACCTAGCTTGACAAGACAACTTCCTCTTTCAGGCCACACAGCATCCAATGCATGCATTGCCATCCACTCTGTGATGCATCACCAATGTGGGAATGGTGATGTAATAAAAATGCAGTTCTCACATTACAGACCGAGGTCATTCATTAACCACTTCAGCCCTGGAAGGTTTTATCCCCTTCCTGACCAGGCCATTTTTTGCCATACGGCACTGTGTTACTTTAACTGGAATTGCGCGGTCGTGTGACACTGTACCCAAATAAAATTGATGTCCTTTTTTTTTTCACAAATAGAGCTTTCTTTTGGGGTATTTGATCACATCTGCGTTTTTTATTTTTCCAGCTATAAACAAAAAAGATTGACAATTTAAAAAAAAACAAAACAATATTTTTTACTTTCTGCTATAAAACATATCCAATAAAAAAAATATTAAAAATCTAATTTCTTCATCATTTCAGGCCAATATGTATTCTGCAACATATTTTTGGTAAAAAAAAATCCCAATAATAGTATATTGATTGGTTTGCGCCAACGTTATAGCTTCTACAGATTATGGCATAGATTTAGGGACTTATTTTTTTTTTTTTTATATTTTTTACTAGTAATGGTGGGGATCAGCCATTTTTAGCGGGACTGCGACATTGCGGCAGACAAATCTGACACTAAGTTACACTTTTTGGGGACCAGTGACACCCAGGGCTGGACTGGGACAAAAATTTGGCCCTGGACTTCATCCAGACCGGCCCAGGGCACATCAGGGTACAGTGCACATCAGGGCAAAGGGCACGGGACACATCAGGGCACAGCACATCAGGGTACAGAGCACAGCGCACATCGGGGTACAGGGCACAGCACACATCACATCAGGGTACAGCACATCAGATTACAGGGCACAGCACATCAGGGTACAGTACATCAGGGCACATGGAGCACATAAGGGCACATGGAGCACATCAGGGCACATGGAGCACATCAGGCACATTAGGGCACATTAGGGCACATGGGGGCACACCAGGACGCATCAGGGCACATGGGGGCACACCAGTACACATTAGGGCATGTCAGGGCACATCAGAGTATATTAGGGCACATCAGGGCAAATCAGGGTACATTAGGGCACGTCAGGGAACATCATGGCACATCAGGGCACATGGAGCACATCAGGCACATCAGGGCACATGGGGGTACATCAGGGAACATGGGGGTATATCAGGGCACATGGGGGCACATCA
>BLSH010251454.1:511086-526835 GCA_018402905.1 Glandirana rugosa
GGGGGTTACTGTCCTATCCAACAGGGTCGAACAGGTAGACACCACCGACACCCTCCCGGTCGCTCGGAACAGGACTTCGGACTCCACCTCACGTTCAACTCCCCCGTAGATCGCGGACGCAGCTTCGTGGTCAAACACCATACTGACCGGCTGACACTTTACCGTGTTTCACCCCTCGCATCTAGACGCTTCACCGCCTTTTTATCGAGTCGTAGCTACTGTGAGGTCAATCACAACCGGACTTTGACGCTGTCAGACCGACGACGAAACCGACGTTTCCTTGCCACCATCAGAATCTTACGCTTAGGGGGCATAAATACGGGATCCAGGTGGTGACGTACATCTATGTTCAGGTCGAGAAGGGAGGATGACCCCAACCGACTCGTTTCAGGCCAACACTAACTGGAGTGTCATCGATGCTGAGCTATTTTTCCGCCACTTCGCAGATCTACGCTCCCCACTTTGTGCCATTTCACAGTCGGCCAGTCATACCACAAACTGGTGCTTCGACGCAGGCGCTAGATGCCCCCTCAACTTGCACTCCACCTCAGGCTTCAGGACAAGGCTCGCTGGCCCTCCCACAGCCACCACAGATGGACAAGCTGGGACAACCTATCCTGTCATTGG
Organism: Glandirana rugosa; assembly: GCA_018402905.1. Classification (NCBI taxonomy): domain Eukaryota; kingdom Metazoa; phylum Chordata; class Amphibia; order Anura; family Ranidae; genus Glandirana; species Glandirana rugosa. Next base: position 511,714 of record BLSH010251454.1, read on the forward strand.
GGGAGGGGGGGCGCATCGATCTGCAACAACTACAATTTCGGGACTTGTAACTTCAGCCAATGCTGGCTGCTTCATGTGTGCCTCTCATGTCACAGAGCACACCCCAAGCTCACATGTAACATTAAGCAGCAAAGCAAGTCATGACTATTGGGTGTCGGGTGGCTCGGGTTCTACCTTTTCTCAGACCTGACTCCCTCAATGGCCGTCTTCCTCATACAGGGATTCACATCAGGCTTCTACACCGGCCTCATCACGCTCCTCCACTAAACCCACAAATCCAGGAACCTCCTCTCAGCCACCACCGATGAGTTGGCTATCGACTCCCTCTTGCAATCCGAACTTGACCGGGGCTACATCATCAGACCCTTCACCAACCTACCTTTCACAGTCTGGAGAATCAGCCTTATTGGACTTGTCAAGGACAAGTTCTCAAATAAATTTTGCTTGGTGTACGACTTGTCCGCGCCTCATTGTTCTCATATACCAAGTTTAAACTCTTCTCCCCTCTGAGGAGTTTTCTTTTAAATATGCATTGGTTGTCTTAGCCATTCAAGCCATTATCAGCATAGGGATGGGCGCTTGGGTGTCCAAAGCCAACATATCAGATGCCTTTAAATTATTACCCATCGAGCCGTCCCTTTGGCAGTGGCATGGCATCAAATGGAAAGGCTTATTATTTCACCACCTAGTTTACATCTAGCTCTAAAAGCAGCCCGTGGCTGTTCGGTACCTTCACCCAGGCTCTCTCCTGGATCCTATTACATCAAGCACAATGTCAGAAGGTTATCCACTACCTCGATGACTTCCTATTGATTGAACAGCCCAGCTAGCCTCCATCAGACTTGAAGAGGTTAAGAGTAGTGTTTGACAATCTCAACATGCCCATAGCAGAACACAAAGTAGAAGGCCCAGCACAGTCCATCACCTTCTTAGGCATCACTCTAGACACCCATTCCATACAAGGTCAGTTATCCATGCCATCACCTTTTTGCAAGGATGTACCAAGAAGCGGCTGCAATCCCTATTAGGGATGCTCAACTTCGCTATGAGGATCACCCCGCAGTAGCGGTCCTTCATTTTCCATCTCTTGGTCTTTTTCTCTCAAATTTAAGACCCCGATGCAAATCTCAGACTTGTCTCAGCCCTAATGGATTTATCAATGCGGGACGAGTTCATGACAAATTGGAACGGCATATCAATGTTCTTTTCAGCAGCATTAGATTCATCGCCTCAGGTGGTTACGGATGCCGTGGCCTCTACAGGCTATGCTGCAATTTTTGGCCATCACTGGTTTGCTGGGCCATGGCCACCAGAAATCCTCCTGATTCCTGGGTTCAGCCAATCATTTTCGCTATTCGAGCTCTACCCCATTGTGGCAGTGGCCTAGATTTGGGGCCGCACCAGAACAGGGCAAACAGCCGAAATCATAAACAAATGCAGGTCCAAATCACTGGCCATCATGTCCTTCCTGTGTCGACTGGTGCAACTGTCCCTACAGCATCAATTCAACGTACACTGCATTCATATCCCAGGCAAGTGCAACGTTGCGGCAGATACACTGTCCCGTTTTAACTATCCTTTGTTCTTTTTGCAGGAACCTGGAGCTGACCTGACCACCTCTGTTATCCCACCTTGGTCGCAGCTGAGGCTTGGTTAACAGAACACCTGCACAGCGTGACCCATCTCATCAACCAGTCATTATCTCGCAACACCCGGAAGGCCTACCATACCGTCTGGAACAACTTCACCAGGTTTCTAGCCTCATACCCTGGGACGGCAACAGGAGACATCAAGCACCTCCTGGCCTTTATATCGTACTGGCATATGCAGCTGGCCCTATCCTCAATCACCATCAGACTCTATCTAGCCGGCATCCAGCATTTTTTGTCCTTACAGGACCCAGCTAAGCCACCCTTATTCACAAGCCACGCAGTCAAATCCATCCTATGCGGTATCCAGAGGAAACTGCCGGTAGCCAATAGCAAATGCTTACCCATAACCAGTGCCCTCTTTAGGGACATGTCTACCATTCTGACACGTTCCCTATTTGAGCTCTTGCCCAGCCTGGTCATCCAGGTCTTCTGCGGCCAGGCGCGTTTACCGTCAGTGGCCCTAACAGCCAGATCCTGTGCAGGCGCCATCTGGCGAGCTTTCCAGACCACTTTGTACTACACCTCGCGGTGTCCAAAACCCAACAGTCGGGTCCCGGGGTCGACATCAAGTTCTTCCAGACCCACAATATCTGGTGCCAAGTAGCAATCCTCGACAGATTGTTATCTCTCCTGCCCAGCCAGTCAGAATACAGCCCGTTATTACCATTTCCAACCAGCCCCCTGAGCGGCAGTCAGTTCATCAGTCATATTAAGATCTTCTTGACTAACCTCGGCCTTAACCCTGGCCTGTATTCTGGATACTCCTTCCACATCGGAGCAGCTTCAGCTGTATCACCGCACGGGGTAACGGACCACGTCATCAAGAAACTAGGCAGATGAAAGGCCGCCTGCTTCACCCGATACATCCCGAACCCTCAGGTAGAAATGTTGTAAGCATTCAGCAAACTCGTTCAATAAATGCTACCAGACCAATAAAGAAATTACTTCCCTAACCAAGTATTTCTGCCCCCTCTTGGCATACTGTCCAGCCGACCGGGGCACACTGCAGATCTAATTTATGTTGTAAGTCTTGTCGCGTGTTCATGTGGTTCATATCTGTCTCGGTCGCAGGGTTTCGCTCATAAATAAGAAGGCCAGTACGGTGGCCTGAATTTATGGGAGAAGCCCAGGGGGTATGTAAGCAGACCACCCCCTGGGGTCTTTGTCGGTTTCAGTGCGCGATACCCTCCCACCCATTCCCCTCTTCAGGGCACTTCTCAACACATCTTCTCCATAATTATCCATTAATCATCTTGGGTATGCCCCCTTTTTGGCATACCATCCAGCCAACCATGGCACACTGTAGGTCTAATTTATGTTGTAAGTCTTGTTGTGTGTTTATGTGGTTCATATCTGTCTCGGTCGCAGGGCTTCAACCATAAATATATATACTGTATGTATATATATATATATATATATATATTGTAAGGGTGTTTGCTCAGCAGCAGGTGTGTTTGACCCCCTGGAAGGGTTTACTACACAATTTAGGCACAGCAGTTTCAGACGAAAACAAAAAGGTAGTTTATTCTCACTAGTTACAACGTGAAAAACAGCCAAACAAATAACAAAATAAATCCTAGGCCACTTGGCTACTGACTACACAATAGGTTTCCCTGTCTGTCAGCTGGGTACAGCCTACCGCTGTACCTAGCTCCTATCTCTCACTGAACACAGTCAGCCACACAGGCTTCTTAACAGACAAGATGTTACACTCCCCAGTCTGTTGACATGACACAGGACCTGGTTCCAGGGTGGAGCACTCACCTATGCTGGGAGTTCTTGTAGAGGCCTTAATGAGCCAGCTCACCTCAGCTGCGCTCATTACCTCTACTCCTGCAAGACTTCCCTTAGTGGTATAAGTCTGCATACACCTTAAATCTAGGGCAAATGTACCTGCCATCCTGCACTCAACCCGACGTCTTTACCCGCCTGCTATCACATACCCCCCCTCTTGTGTCAAACTGGGGTTTGTAACACAGGAAGTCAGGCACGCAGGTACTGGAGACAAGGCATCCACATTCCCCATTTGAACACCAGGCCAATGCTTCACGGTGAAGTTGTATTCTTGCAGGGCCAGGAACCACCGATTTACCCTTCTATTGGTCTCCTTGTTTTGAGCCATCCACTTTAAGGGTGCGTGATCTGTAATCAGATCAAAGTGTCTACCCAGAAAATAATATCGCAGGGAGTCTAGTGCCCATTTCACCGCTAGACACTCTTTCTCAATTGTGGCATAGTTTTCTTCGTGGGGTTTCAGTTTCCTGCTAAGATAAATGACTAGGTGCTCTTCTCCCATCCAGACCTGGGACAACACTGCTCCTAAGCTTACGTCTGGCGCATCAGTCTGTACCACAAAGTCCTTAGTGAAGTCAGGGGAGTACAGCACTGGTTGGCTACATAAGGCTTTTTTAAAGCCTGGAAGGCTGCTTCAGCCTCCGGGGTCCATTTCACCATGGTAGACTCTTTCCCTTTTGTCAGGTTGGTTAGGGGCACGGGCTCGGCCTGCTATTTATGGCTTCCACTTCGTTGATTTGGGGCTTTATCACTCCCCTCCCAATAGTGTACCCCAAATATTTGGCCTCTTCCTGTCCAATGGTACACTTTTTTGGATTAGCCGTGAACCCAGCTTCCCTTATGGAGTCTAGTACAGCTTGCACTTTTGGCAGATGTGAGGCCCAGTCCGTACTGTGGATAATCACATCGTCCAAGTAGGCTTCAGCATACTTCTGATGGGGCCTCAGAATTTTGTCCATTTTCCGCTGGAACATGGCCGGTGCATTTTGTAACCCAAACGGCATTCTTTTATATTGGAATGCCCCCTCTGGTGTTACAAATGCCGTTTTCTCCTACACTGACTCAGCTATGGAAATTTGCCAATACCCCTTGGTGAGATCAAGGGTCTTCATATATCGGGCTGTTCCCAGTCGGTCAATCAGTTCATCTATGCGTGGCATGGTGTAGGTGTCAAATTTTGTAACTTTATTCAACTGCCGGAAATCATTACAAAATCGCCAGCTCCCATAGGGATTGGGCACTAAAACGATCGGGCTGGCCAAGTCACTCTGGCACTATTCTATCACACCTAATTCAAGCATTCGTTGAACTTCCCTTAGTATTGCCTCCTGTTGGGCCTCCGGTATTTGATAGGGCTTTAGTTTTACCCTTTCACCTGGCGGGGTGATAATGTCATGCACTACCCCAGATGTTTGTCCCAGCAGCTCAGAGAACACCTCTCTGTTGCGGAGCAAAAACTCTTTCACCTCCTGTTTTTGGGGTTTTGATAAGGTGATTGCTATTCCCACCTCAGGAATTAAGCAATCAGACTGAGTCTGCGACACCAAGGTTTCTGCGACTAGGGATTCCCTATCCCTCCAGGCTTTCAACAGATTAATGTAGTATATCTGTTCAGGCTTTCGTCGTCCTGGTTGTCTGACCCTGTAGTTCACCTCACTCACTTGTTCAATTATCTCATAAGGGCCCTGCCATTTGGCCAGGATTTTGCTTTCGACCGTAGGGATTAGTATCAACACCCTATCCCCCGTGAAAAAGTACGGGTCTCGGCCTTGCGGTTATACACCCTTTGCTGTGCTAACTGCGCTTGGGCCAAGTGTTCCTTGACGATTGGCATTACTTGTGCAATTCTATCTTGCATTAGAGCAACATGCTCAATCACACTCCGGTGGGGAGAACTCTCACTTTCCCAAGTTTCCTTGGCGATATCCAACAGACCTCTTGGGTGTCTCCCATAGAGTAACTCGAAGGGCGAGAACCCGGTAGAGGATTGTGGTACTTCCTGAATAGCAAACATCAAGTAGGGTATTAACCACTTGCCGACGATGGCGACAAGGTGGCTCTTTCCCGCAAATTGCCGTCATATGACGGCGGCTGCAGGATCGAGCCTAGTGAGCGCGCGCCGCCGGAGGCGCGCTCGCGCGCTCACTGTGTTCGGGGAGGGCCAGAGCGTCGATCTCCGCCGGCCACCCGCGATGCCCCCCCCGGAGTGAAAGAACGGAGGTCCGTGTAAGTAAACACGGGGGCTTTTCAAGTTGGAAAGTCCAGTTATGCACACGCTGAGCCCGGACAGCCAAGGTGACACCCAGCTGTGCCAATATTTCTGTTTTTAGCACAACATAGTCTTTTGCTCCGGCTCTAAGTCATAATACGCTTTTGTCATGTACCTGGTGGAAGAGTCTGGCTTATGCAGCCAGCAACCTCCCTTACGACCCTGACTCGGGAACCCCTGGTAGAGTAGACAGGTGCAGGATGGCACGAGGGTCGGGTAGAGTCACTGGTGTAGGTAGGAAGTCCGTTGGTGCACTCGTGCACTAGTAACGTGGTCGTACAGGCTGGATCATGAACCGTGATGGCGGTGCGGTACAAGAGGAGCAGGCAGGTGGGTAGTCGGGTCCAAGCAGGGTCGTCTACAGGCGGGCAGCAAAGGTATCGGAGGATCAGGCAGGAGAATGGTCGTAGGCAAGCTGGGGGTCGGTGCAGGTGGAAATCAACAAGGTCAGGCAGGCCGGGTAACAGGAACAGATAATCAGGTACAGGTAGCTCAGGAAACACGCACTATATGCTGTAGATCAGACAGCAGAGTCTGTGTGCTGCTAAGGTGTTTAAATAAGGCAGCTTGGCTCCAATCAATGAAATCACCCTGCACAATTGTTAACCCTTAGTGACCCCAGCGCTGGATAGCAGATCCATGACAAGCGCGCATAGGTGCAGAAAGTCCACTCTAGCCACAGATTCTCTTCCTAACATTGCCCCCCCCCCCCCAAGGGGCAGTCTCCGGATGCCCAGCCGGGCCTTTAGTACAGGGTGGTTCCTCCAGAAAGTCCTGATACATTCCCTGGCATGGATGTGTTCCTCAGGTTCCCAGGAATTTTCTTCAGGTCCGTACCTCCTCCACTTGATCAAGAACTGTGTCACACCCCTTCTTACTCTGCAGTCGAGGATTGCCTCGATCTCATATTCCTCTTCGCCATCCACCGAAACTGGCTCAGGTGGGGCCGATCTCCTCCCCGGGAAGTAGTCCTTAGTTACGGGTTTTAGCAGGGATACGTGAAACACCGGGTGTATTCGGTAAGCAGGAGGAAGACTCAGTTCATATGCCACCCTGTTGATCTTTTTCTTGACTGTGAAGGGACCAATGAACCTTGGTCCCAGCTTCTTTGAGAGGCAGGATAGTCTCAAATTTTTGGTGGCTAACCAAGCCTGATCGCCCGGCTGCAAGTCCAGCTCCCCTCGCCTCCCCTTGTCAAAAGCTCGCTTGCTGGCTTCCTGCGACCAGAATAGTGTCTCCTGCAGGAGCTTGTTGTTTTCCACCAGCAAGGCTGCCATGTCCTGAACAGCAGGCACAGTACTTTCTGGGATCAGATCAGGCAAAAAGGAGGGATGGTAGCCGAGGTTCGCCCAGAATGGTGACTGATTCGTGGCTGAATGAACAGAGTTATTGTAGGCGAACTCGGCTACTGGCAGCAGAGAGGCCCAGCCGTCCTGAGAGAACAAAGTATAGCACCTGAGATACTGCTCTAAAGTCTGGTTCGTTCTCTCTGTCTGGCCATTGGTCTGGGGATGATACGCAGAGGAGAACGCCAACTCAGTTCCCAACAGAGAGCAGAGAGTCTTCCAGACCAGAGAAGTAAACTGGACTCCTCGATCCGATACAATGTTGGCTGGGACTCCTTGAAGGCAGACAATCTCCCTGATGAAGGCTTCTGCGGTTTGTGTTGCTGTGGGGGTGCCCTTCATGGGGATGAAATGTGCCATCTTCGTGAGACGGTCTACTACCACAAAGATGGTGGAAAACCCTGCAGATGGGGGCAGTTCAACAATGAAATCCATCGACACATGTGACCATGGCCTTTCCGGGACAGGCAGCGGGTTTAGCAACCCCCAGGCCTTGGCCCTGTCGCCCTTGTTGCAGGCACAGGTGGGGCAGGCCTTAATGTATTCCTTGCGGTCTATGTCCACCAGGGGCCACCAGAAGGAGCGTGCTAGAAGTTCCGCCATCTTACGGCTCCCAAAATGTCCTGCTAATTTGCTATCATGGCATAGTTCCAGGACTGCCAGACACTGGTCCTCAGGGACAAAAACTCTAGCACCGAGCCACCACAATCCATCATGCTGGGTCAGCCTGGGGTCCTTAGGACTGAAGGGCCTGACAAGGGACCGTCTGATTCGGGAAAGAAGATCCTCCTGGGTTAACAAGAAACTCCGGGATGGGAGGATAGTGTCTGGTGGAGGAGTCTCCCCTGTCTTGTGAAACATCCTGGAGAGAGCGTCCGGTTTCACATTTTTCGACCCGGGCCTGTACGTAATATGGAGCTGGAACCTTGAAAAGAAGGGGACCCAGTGGGCCTGACGGGGTTTCAGTCTCTTAGCGGTGCGTAGATATTCCAGATTCCTGTGATCGGTATACACAAGAACCGGGTGTGTGGCTCCCTCCAGCAGGTACCGCCATTTCTGCAGAGTGGCTTTGATAACCAGCAATTCTCTGTCTCCCACATCATAGTTCCGCTCAGGGGGAGTCAGCCTCTGAGAGAAGAAGGCAATTGGGTGAAGACCCCTGCCTCTGAGAGAGTACCGCTCCCACCGCTGTTTCAGATGCATCCACTTCCAGGGTATAAGGTAGGGTAGGATCCGGATGCCTTAGGACTGGTGCAGAGGTGAAGAGGAGCTTGAGTCATTGGAAGGCCTCTTGGGCTTCGGGGGTCCACAGAAAGCATGTGTGCTGTTTAGTAAGCTGGGTGATGGGGGCGATGACAGCAGAGAACCCCTTGATAAACTTTCTGTTGAAATTGGCGAAGCCAATGAAGCGTTGTACCGCCTTTCTGTCAGTAGGTGCCAGCCATTCCACAATAGGGGAGACCTTCTGGGGGTCCATGGTGATACCAGACACAGAGAGGATGAACCCCAGGAAGGAAATACAAGAGCACTCAAATGCGCACTTCTCAGCCTTAGCGTAAAGTCCATGCTGGCGCAGGCGGGTCAGTACTCTTTTCACATGGTGATGGTGCTATTCCAGGGATGAGGAGAATATAAGAATGTCGTCCAGTTATACCACTACGAACAGGTCAAGGAAGTCCTGGAAAATGTCATTGACCAGATGTTGGAAGGTGGCCGGGGCGTTGCACAGCCCAACGGCATGACCAGGTATTCGTAGTGGCCAAATCACGTTCGGAAGGCCTTCTTCCACTCATCCCCATCTCTGATACGGATGAGGTTGTAGGCCCCTCTCAAGTCCAACTTGGAGAAGATCGTGGCAGAACCAAGTCTTTGGAATAACTCCAGGGCTAGGGGCAAGGGATAGCGGTTCTTAACCGTGATCTTATTGAGGTCCCGGTAATCGATACAGGGTCTTAAAGTCTTATCCTTCTTTTCAACAAAGAAGATCCCGGCCCCAGCAGGAGAAGTAGAGGGTCGGATGAACCCTTTCTTCAGGTTATCATCCAGGTATGCCTTGAGGGCTGAAAGGTCCAATTCAGAAAGAGGGTAAATTTGGCCGAACGGCACCTCTGCCCCTGGTAGCAACTCGATAGGGCAATCGTACGGCCGGTGTGGTGGCAGGGTATCCGCTCCCTTCCTGCTGAAGACATCCAGGAATTCATGGTATTCCGTGGGGACTGCCTGACGAATCTCCGTATCTGGATCAGGATCCGAGCAAGGCATTGTGAGGGCAAGATCCAGAGGCTGTGGGAAGCAGTGGTGATGGCAGTAAGAAGATGTAAATTGCACATAACCAGTGACCCAGTTGATTTGTGGGCAGTGTGCCTGGAGCCAAGGGAGACCCAGGATGACAGGAAAAAGCGAGGACGCAATGGCGTCCAGTACAAGTAGTTCCGAGTGATCATCTGATGTGTGGGCAGGAATAGAGGCCGTTTCCTTGGTCACGGTGCCCAATTTAATGGTAGACCCATCGGCCAGGTGGATGGTCATCTGGTGGGCTTTGGGTCTCAGGTGAACCTGGTGCTGGGCTGCGAATTTCAGGTCCACAAAGCAACTGCAGGCCCCAGAGTCTATAATCGCCCGGACTGGTATATCTCCACTGGGCAGCTGCAGAAAGACAGAAAGTCCCACGTGGGTCTTGTGACTGGGCAGAGACAGGATCTCTCCCTTAATAGGGTAGGGACCCCGAACCCGCTTGGCTGGGCAGGAACGTACCATGTGTCCAGGAGCCCCGCAGTAAAGGCACAGTTCGTGGTTCCTGCGCCTTAGTCTCTCCACTGGAGTGAGGACCGGGCGTGGGGAGGTGATCAGCCGTTCGGAGCGACGTTACCGTAAACGACGGTCGATCTGGATGGCCAGATCAATCAGAGCATCCAAAGTCGGGGGAACATCGACACAAGCTAACTCGTCTTTGAGTGGCTCGGACAAGCCCAACCGGAACTGGAAGCAAAGGGCAGCGGGGTTCCAGGTAGTGTCAGCGCTCCAGTGCCGGAATTCAGCCACATAATCCTCTGCCGTGCGGCGGCCCGGAATTTCTGACGGTCCCCAGCAAACGGTTCAGGTAGCGGTACCTCGGGCTCTGTAGGCAGAGTGATGAAGGTGTGATCGGGAGGCAGGTTGGGCCCAAGCGAGCTCCAGAATGCGACCTTCCAGCCACACATAGTCATTTTGAAGGGCCTTCACCGCCCGAGTAAGGCCGGCCAGATGTATGCAAAGTTCATTAGTTAGGGAGGGCCCCTGCGCAGACATCAGTCAAGGCCCTCTTTCCCTATAGGGATCAAGAGGCCTTCATTATATCTGATAAAATAACAAAAATATGGGATGGCAAGTGTGAAAATGCTTGTCATACTAAAAATCTATGATTGAATATCATACTGAAAGTTATTTTAAGGTAAAAACGGTAACTTAAAATTTTAACTCACTGAAAGTGCAAAAGAAATAGCAAGAAAAAATATTTTTTTATAATGTGCTGTAATAAATTGATGGAAATATGCACCTTTTACCAATGAATATAAGCAGTGAAAGCATTTCAGAATTATTTTCTTTTTACAGGCCTATTTGTCTTCCATGTACAAGTGCAACATCCTGGGCATTAAAACAAAGGGACAAGGATTTGTCTTGCAAGGATCATGGTAAGTGTGCAATTATTCCAGGAAGTGTAACAAAGTGTGAAGTAAAAAATTACAAAAGTGTAGCGAAACCCCCAAAAGAGCCGCTGATTGAGATGAGTTCTGATGCTGAACCTTCTCGAAATCCCCAACCTCTCCAACATACCCAGCTGAGTACACGAACACTAGGTCTCACAAAGAAATCAGACAGCAAACCTAGTACTCAGCAATAATACTCTTTGGAAGAGACAGTAGAACAATCAATAAAAGCAAACATTGTATATTGATGCCTATTAATGGTTAAACAATGTAACAGGAGAGTGATAAGAGAAAAAGGCATTAAATGACAGAGATGGCAATGCACTTAGCATACAGAGTAGTTAACAATACCATGTAGCCAAAAATTCTACCAACCACCCAGGTCAGCTTAAACAAATACTGTCACCCTGACAGAGGTGTAACTAGAACCTTCAGGGCCCTGGTGCAAGAAATTACGAAGGGGCCCTGACCCCTGGCCAGGGCCCTTCCCTCTCCCCACTGATCCTGGGGCCCTTTACTCCTATTGTGGGTCCCTCTATTACGGTACCGCAGCTGGGCCCTTTTACAAGTTCTGCAGCAGGCCCCCTTTCTGCCATCTTTGTGCCTCCCCATGGTGGTGAAAGGCCAGAGCCCGGTTCCAATTGCAACCTTTGCAATCCTGATAATTCCCTCACTGGTGTCAGTAGTTTTTAATTTTTATTTTTATTTGTTTTTTTTTACCATTTCATTTTATTTCTTTTACAAATTAATTTTTTACAATTTTTTAGGAGCTCTGTTGGGGGGCTTTGATGAAATATCAGGGGTCTAAACAAACCTCAGCTCTCAATTTCCATCTGTGTAGCCTCAGCTGCACAGAATGAATGGACAGGAATCGCTGTGCACCAAGCCTCCCATTCATTCAGAAACTGAAGTATAGTAAAAACAGTTTACTATGCTTCAGTTATGAATTAACCAATTGGTACCAATCACTGACTCTGTTCATTCAGAAAATGAGGCAGCCGGTAAATGACAAATTTACCGACTCATTCCCATCTCTCCATCATGACACATCTTCTACAGCAGCTGGTAGGAGAGAGAAGGGGGGAACACAGCAGCTCTGTGGGCGGCACCAGGGAAGCACACAGGGACCCTGGGAACAGCAGAAGACAAGTAAACTGAATAGAGGAAAATGGAGGAAATTGGTTCCTCTAAATGCCACCCCCGCCATCCCTCCTATTCAGGTGTACAAGGGAGGCACATGGGCCCCCTGGACCATGGTAACCGGTTGCAATTGTAACCCCTGCAACCCCTATCCTTACGCCCCTGCACCCTGAGTGTAACAATGAGCAGTAGTAAAACTTCAGGTATGTCTAAACCAAACTTCCCAACTTTTTGAGATGGAAACGAGGGACACCTATTAGTATGTAGTCATAGCCCCCAACCATGCCCCCTTAAAGGAGAACTATGCAAAAAAATGATTGGTTATACCCACAAGTGTTTTTTTTTTACCACTACTATTCCTTTATATTGGCTTTTGCAATTTAGAAATTGGATGAAAGGTTTAGCTCCGAAAAATAGTTTTTGAAAGACAAAACATGCATGTTCTGTACAGCTATATAGATCAGACAAAAATGAGGGACAAATGAGAAGAAAAGAGGGACAGGGCAACTTTGTTCCAAATCAGGGACAGTGCCTCGAAATCAGGGACAGTTGGGAGTTATTCTAAACACCCAGAGCTACACTGCTCAATGGTACAAGGGTGGCTATACTAGGCCTAAGGCTGCCTGAAGGTCATATATATTTTTAGCAGAGATCTTAGGGAATAAAATGGTGGTCATTGCAACTTTTTATGTCACGCGGTATTTGCGCAGCAATTTTTCAAACGCTTTTTTTGGAAAAAAAATGTTTCATGAATTAAAAAAAAACAGAACAGTAAAGTTTAGAGTTGATCGAACACCTGGATGTTCGGTTCGGCCGAACTTTCTGAAAACGTTCGGGTTCGGTACCGAACATCATCCGAACTTTAACCCAGACACTGAACCCCATTGAAGTTAATGGGGACCCAAACTTTTCGGCACAAAAATGACTGTAAAAAAGTCCTGGAAAGTGCTAGAGGGCTGCAAAAGGAAGAAAAATGGGAGAATAGGAGATGTTATTAGATCTGCAATCTGTCCCTGAAAGCAGTAGTATTCTCTACCTAGTCCAGTATCAGATCATTCTGTAATCAGTAATGCAGGATGAGAGATTGTTCTGTAATCAGATCGTTCTGTAATGCAGGATGAGAGATCATTCTGTAATCAGATCTTTCTGTAATGCAGGATGAGATGTTATAGATCTACAATCTGTCCCTCAAAGCAGTAGTAGTAATCTCTACCTAGTTATTATCACTGCAATCTGTCCCTCACAGCGCCGGCAGCATCCTCTCCCTACACTAACCTGAGAGCATGTGAAATGCAGCACTGTGACTCCAGCCTCATATAGAGGCTGGGTCACATCATGCACTGGCCAATCACAGCCATGCCATTAGTAGGAATGGCTGTGATGGCTTCTTGGGAAAACCAGTGTAACGCTTGTTGATTGGCTGCACTGCAACTATTCAACATGTGTGATAAAAAAAATACCAGAACCCGAACCCGAATGTTTTCCGGAACGTTCGGTTTAGGATTCGGGACACGGACACCCAAAAGTTCGGTATGAACCCGAAATTTACAGTTCGGGTTCGCTCAACTCTAGTAAAGTTAGCCCAATTGTTTTGTATATTGTGAAAGATGATGTTACGCTGAGTACATAGATACCCAACATGTCACGCTTTAAAATTGCGCCCACTCATGAAATGGCGCCAAACTTTGGTACTTAAAAATCTCCATAGGCGACGCTTTAAAATATTTTACACCGTTTACATATGCGGGCGCGACTTGCGTGTGCGTTCGCTTCTGTGCACGAGCTCGCGGGGACGAGGTGCTTTAGATTTTTTTTTTTTTTTTACCTTTATTTTTTTATTTTTACTCTTTCTCTTTAATTGTTTTTTTTTAATCACTTTTATTCCTATTACAAGGAATGTAAACACCCCCTGTGATAGGAATATTGCGTGGCAGGTACTCTTTATGGAGAGATATGGGGTCAATAAGACCCCACATCTCTCCTCTAGGCTGGAAAGACTGAGATCAGGAAAAAAAACAGCGATATCGGTCCTTTCACGGGCATTGTTTGCATCACGTTACCCAGACGTGACGTCATGCGTCACACCCGGACCTCCGAGGCGCATAGAAATGACTGGTGACCATCTGTGCTCAACTTCCGCCGGCGATGGATCTGTTCTCTTGGCTGCTGATGGCACGGGCGGCCCGGAAGAAGCACCGGAGGGCGACGGGAGGGGGGGGCATCCCCTCCCCTTGCCGATAAGAACGATCAATCGGCTGAACTGCCGCTATGATCGTTCTCATTGTGCAGAGAATCGCCAGCAGATTAAAATGATATCTGAATGAGGCATCATTCAGATATCAGTGCTAAAAGACAAGGACGTCTTTGGATGTCCAGCGGTCGTCAAGTGGTTAAGTAAAACAGTGGCAGTCCTTAAGTTATTTCTTTTGCCAGCTAACATTGTGGCCCTTTGAAGCATTGGCACTTTTTTTTACAAAAATCTGTTTATTGAACATTTTCATGTACGCAAACAACAGTTTAAAACAACCAATAACAACAAAAAAAAACTAGACAAGTTGTTACCCATGCAGGGGTGTGTTAAAATCAAATTATCATAAATAAAATACAGCAGCTCAGGTAACACTTGGAGAAATATGGCGTGGCTCAGTCCTGTAAATTTCCTGAGGATTTACATGAATTATGCAAATAAAAAAGTGCCACGTATTTCTAAGGATAAGGGATAAGCAGGTGAAAAAAGTTACTTAAGAGAACATCCAGATTACCCAAACACTATTTAGGCGGTTGTAGGTTCTGCCAACCACTTAGACCATATCCTCTTATACTTAGCAGGACAACCCCTGTTGGCATATATGTCTTCATATAATGGAAGTTTATTATTTATCAACTGCTTCCAAAAGGGGATGGGGGGCTGTTTTTTCCAGTGTAATGTTATGGCTTTCCTGGCATAGAAAAGGAGACTAACCAGTGTTCTTCCCGTCACCGTAGGAATGAGGTTTTCACTAGACCTTGTAAACAGATACCTATGTTTGGGGTCAGGGAGTTGATGTTACGGAATAAATGGTGGTCAACGCCTCCAAGACAAGTCCAAATGATGTGGGAGAAATCTCCTGGAGATTTGCCACATCTCCAACACTCTGAAGAGTGGGACTGGTTCATTTTATGAAGTCTAGAAGGAGTGAAATAGGCCCTGTGTACTATTGTATTGTATATTGTACTAAATTGTATGTATGTTGAA
>BLSH010251454.1:573316-588295 GCA_018402905.1 Glandirana rugosa
GGGTGTGGTTCCTTTAAAACCTTCAACCGCCCCTCCTTCGTCGCGGGACGTGGAAAACACGAGACACCAGACTACGTTAACCCACCGACGGAATTCGACCGGGGACCTCCTGTAGGACGGAAAAACCTAAACCCGGAGGAGGAGGAGTGAAAGGTGGAGAGAAGAGAGTCCGTGGGTACATGTCAGGCACAGGAGTAGTAAGGGAGGGAGGAGTAGTGACCTCGTTTGAACCGTCATACGACGTCGACCCCCTTGTGAGCCTAGAGACAGGGGGTGCCGCAAAAGGACAAGAAACTAGCAGTCATGTTCCCCCAGCTGCAGCATACTGCCAAGTTTGCTCCAGTGATGAGGAGGGAGGGAATGATGAGGACACGGACTGTACATGGGTGCCTGAGAGAAGAGAGGTGGAAAGTGAGGAGGAGGAGGCCCAAATCCAAAAAGGCAGGATGTCCTCCAGGGGCCAGCTTAAGGCAGCCACCCAATTGCATCAGACCACAGAGCACAAAAGGTGCAGGGCGCTGCTTCCTCCCCGCCAACTTCCAAAATTTCCTTGGTGTGGGCATTTTTCAGCACATGTGCAGTAGATCGCACAGTTGCCATTTGCAATCTATGTCTGAAGCGGGTCAAGCATGGCCAGCCGCTTGGGCACTACTGTCTTCACAAGACATATGATGACCAGCCATGCAGTCCGTTGAAGAACCCACACCAGAAAACAAGGCGGACTCCTGCTTGCTCCTCATCTGGGATCTCAACCCCTACTATACCTGCAGTCCTCTCTAAAAACTTCACTGAGAGGAATGAAGGTATAGCAATGCATGCCACAACTAGTACTTGCAGCCAATCTGCTAGCAGTACACCTCCAGGTGAATTCAGCAGGAAAATATCCCTACCCCAGTTGCTGAACCGTAAAAAGAAATACTGTCCCAGCCATCCACATGCTCAGTGTCTTAAAGCTAGCTTGGCTAAATTGCTAGCATCCCAACTCCTGCCTTTTCAGCTGGTAGACTCTGCCCCCTTTTGTGAATTTGTGGAATGTGATGCCCCACAGTGGCAGGTTCCCAAAAGACATTTCTTTTCACATAAGGCCATTCCAGCTCTCTACCGTCATGTGGAAGGTAATGTTTTGGCCTCGTTGAACAGTGCGGTCAGCAACAGGGTTCATATTACCGCTGACTCATGGTCCAGCAGGCACGGTCAGGGACATTACCTTTCCTTCACAGCGCACTGGGTAACTCTGCTGGCAGCTGGGAAGGATGCAAGACAGGGTTCAGTTTTGAAAATAGTTCCGCCACCACGCCTCCAAAAAGCTGGTGGTGTTTTTGCCACATCCGCCTCCTCCACCCTCTCCTCTTCTTCTACCTCTGTGGCCTCTTCTGCAGAATTGTCCTCTGAACCTGCAGTGCTCCCCAAGCGTTCAAGGGGCTATGCAAGCAGTCAGGCTAAAAGATGCCATGCGGTGCTTGAGTTAGTCTGTCTTGGGGACAGGAGCCACACTGGGGAAGAGATTCTTTCAGCTCTGCAGGTGCAGGCTCAGAGGTGGTTGGATGCCACGGCAGCATGAGCCAAGAATGGTTGTATGCATCAATGGCACCAACCTTCTTTCTGCCCTCCGACTGGGGCAATTGACACATGTTCCATGCTTGGCAGGCATCTTGAATTTGGCGGTGCAGCGTTTCTTGACCAGGTACCCAGGCTTACCAGATATCCTGAGGCAGGCCAGAAAAGTCTGTGGTCATTTCCAGCGTTCATACAATGGCAGTGCCCGGCTGGCTGACATTAGCGGGAATTCAACCTGCCCAACAACCGCCTCATTTGTGACATGCCCACCAGGTGGAACTCAACATTGGCAATGCTGCAGCGGCTGCACGCACAGCAGAGGGCCATCAATGTTTAACTCTGTGAGCATGGCACCAGGAGAGGCTCAGGGGAGCTTGGCTTTTTTTCGCCACGTCAGTGGCTAATGATCAAGGATGCATACATTGTCCTGTCACCATTTAAGGAGGCCACAAGGATGGCAAGCAGCGACAATGCATGCATCAGTGACACTGTCCCACTAATATTCCTTCTGGAGCACACGCTTTGTGGAATTATGGACAGGGCACTTGAGGCAGAACAGAGGGAGAAAGAGGAGGACTTCCTTTCCTCTCAAGGCCCCCTTTATGCAGAGAGCATTCCTGCAGAGCCGACAAAAACATGGGAGGAGGAGGATTGTGTCAGCATGGATGTGGAGCATAATAAGCAGCAGTCTTCAAGGAATCATTGTTTTCAGGCTCCAGAAACCCACGGAGTTGTACGTGGCTGGGAGGAGGTAGTTCCTGATAATGTCATCCTCAGAGACCCAGAGGACACTCATGCCTCCGCATGAGCTCTGTCAGTGGCGGTGTGTCCCCGGGACACACCGCGTCACCGACGGGGGGTGAACAGCCATTGGACATGGCTGTTTACCATGTGATCAGCCATGATGAAGTCACGGCTGATCATAAATGGTACTTCCGCCCATTCGCATGGCACATGTGCGCGTTCGGGAGCGCTGCTCGTGCATGTCGGTGGCGGCGTGTTCCCAGGGAACACTAACTGTCACTGGTATCAGCCGCTGGCCGACGGCTGTTACCTTGTGATCGGCTGTGATCTACTCACAGTCGATCACATGTAATGTAAACAGAGCGGTAACTCACTGTTACCAGCTCTTCTCTCCTCTTACAGTTTCCAGTGTAAGGAGAGAAGAGCTAGGATCAGTGGATTACTGATCTGTGTAAAGCACCAAGCACCCGTCACTTCACTCCTGCCCCCTCAATGTACCTGTCACCCAACAGTCACCCCATCTGCCCCCATAAAGTGCACCTATCATCATAAAGTGTACCTGTCATCAGACTGCCATCATAAAGTGCACCTGTCACCCATCACCCATCAGTGACCGTGGCGTGTCCCCCTTCACCCATCAGTAACCATGGCATGTCACCCATCACCCATCACTGACCGTAGCCTGTCACCCATCACTGACCGTGGCGTGTCACCCATCACTCATCAGTGACCGTGGCCTGTCACCAATCACTGACCATGGCCTGTCACCCATCACTGACCGTGGCCTGTCACCCATCAATGACCGTGGCGTCTCCCCGTCACCCATCAGTGACCGTGGCATGTCACCCATCAGTGACCATGGCGTGTCAGCCGTCACCCGTCAGTGACCGTGGCTTGTCTTCCGACACCCATCAGTGACCACGGCGTGTCAACCATCACAAAGCAGTGACCGTGGCCTGTCACCCATCACTGACCGTGGCCTGTCACCCATCACTGACCGTGGCCTGTCACCCATCACTGACCGTGGCCTGTCACTAGTCACTGACCTTGGCCTGTCATCCATCAGTGACCACCGCCAGTCACCCGTGGCCTCTCACCCGTCACCCATCAGTGACCTCCGCCAGTCACCTGTCACCCATCAGTGACCACTGCTAGTCACCCATCACCCATCAGTGACCGTGACCAGTTACCCATCAGTGACCACCACCAGATACCCGTCACCCATCAGTGACCACCACCAGTCACCCATCAGTGACCACCGCCAGTCACCCATCAGTGACTACCGCCAGTCACCTGTCACCCATCAGTGACCACCGCCACTCACCCGTCACGCATCTGTGACCACCGCCAATCACCCGTCATGCATTAGTGACCACCGCCAGACACTGGTCACCCCTCAGTGACCACCACCAGACACCCATCACCCATCAGTGACCACCGCCAGACACGCGGCACCCATCAGTGACCACCGCCAGTCACCCATCAGTGACCACCACCAGTCACCCGTCACCTATCAGTGACCACTGCCAGTCACCTGTCACCCATCATACTCAGGAAGAATAGCAGAATGTATTTTGAGGTGTCATTTTTGCTATGTACATGCTATGTGTTGGAAATATCATATAAATTGACAACTTTGTGTAAAAATAAAAGCATTTTGATTTTTTTCCCACTGGAAAAAAATGACACTTTCAAAAGACTCATTATGCCTCATAGATTGTACGTTGGGGTGTTTGCTTTCCAAAACGGGGTCATTTTGTGGGTAATTCCATTGTCCTGGTGCTCCAGGACCTTCAAAAGTGTAATAGGTAGGTGGTTGAGAAATGAGATGTGTAATTTGCGCTCCTAGAACGCCTGAAGGTGCTAGTTCAATGTTGGGCCTCTGCATGTGGCCAGACTGTGTAAAAGTCTTACACATGTGGTATTGCCATACTCAGGGGGAGTAGTAGAATGTATTTTGGGGTGTCATTTTTTCTATGTACATGCTATGTGTTGAAAATATCATATAAATGGACAACTTTGTGTAAAAATAAAATCGTTTTCCTTTTTTCCCACATTTTCCAAAAACTACTGGAAAAAAATGACATGTTCAAAAGACTCACTATACATTGGGGTGTTTTCTTTCCAAAATGTGGTCATTTTGTGGACAATTCCATTGTCCTGGTGCTCCAGGACCTTCAAAAGTGTAATAGGGGGTTGAGAAATGAGATGTGTAATTTATGCTTGTAAAACGCCTGAAGGTAATTTATGCTTGAAGAACGTCTGTATGTGGTCAGGCTATGTAAAAGTCTCACACCTGTGGTATCACCATACTCAGGAGGAATAGCATGTATTTTGGGGTGTCATTTTTGCTATGTACATGCTATGTGTTGGAAATATCTCATAAATGGGCAACTTTGTGTAAAAAAAAATGCATTTTAATTTTTTTCCCACATTTTCCCAAAAACTAATGGAAAAAAATGAACCGTTCAAAAGACTCATTATGCCTCAATGATTCATATCCAGTCATAGATTATTCGTTGGGGTGTTTGCTTTCCAGAATGGGGTCATTTTGTAGGCAACTCCATTGTACTGGTGCTCCAGGGCCTTCAAAAATGTGATAGATGGTCATGACATTAGATGTGTTATTTATGTCCCTAGAATACCTGACAGTGCTCCCTGCATGTTGGGCTTCTGTATGTGGCCAGGTTGTGAAAAAGTCTCAGACATGTGATATCGCCAAACTCAGGAGGAGGAGTAGTAGAATGTATTTTGGGGTGTAATTTGTGGTATGTATATGCTGTGTGTGAGAAATAACCTGTTAATATGACAATTTTGTGAAAAAAAGAAAAAAAAATCTTCATTTTGCAAAAAATTGTGGGAAAAAATTACAAGTCAAAAAATTCACCATGCCTCTTACTAAATACCTTGGAGTGTCTATTTTCCAAAAAGGGGTCATTTGGGGGGTATTTGTACTTTCCTGGCTTGTTAGAGTCTCAAGAAATGAGATAGGCTGTCAGTATATCAGGTGTGATCAGATGTGATCAATTTTCAATGATTGGCACCATAGTTTGTAGACTCTATTACTTACACAAGGACCAAATAATATACACTTATTTGGGTTATTTTTACCAAAGATATGTAGCAGTATAAATTTTGGCCAAAATTTACGAAGAAAAATTACTAATTTGCAAAATTTTATGACAGAAACAAAGAAAACGACATTTTTTCACAAAATTTTCCATCTTTTTTTATTTATAGCACAAAAAAATAAAAAAAAACCCTAGTGATTAAATACCACCAAGAGAAAGCTCTATTTGTGTGGGGAAAAAAGGACGCAAATTTCATGTGGGTACAGTGTTGCATGACTGAGTAATTGTCATTCAAAAGTGTGATAGCGCTGAAAGCTGAAAAATGGCCTGGACAGGAAGGGGGTTTTCATGCCCAGTACTGAGGTGGTTAAAATGAGCACTTTTGATTTTTCATGTTCGGGTCCCATAGACTTTAACGGTGTTCGAATGTTCACCCGAACTTTTTGTCTGTTCTCATGTTCTGGTGCAAACGAAACCAGGGGGTGTTCGGATCATCCCTAATGCTGACTTGGTTTTAAAAATGGTACAATGGTGCAGAGCTTTGATTCTGATCCTTAGTCTTTACCCCTCTACATTTTAAGTCATTGACAAGGATTTAACAAGGATGTATACAGTATCTCACAAAAGTGAGTACACCCTTCACATTTTTGTAAATATTTTATTATATCTTTTCATGTGAACACTGAAGAAATGACACTTTGCTACAATGTAAAGTAGTGAGTGTACAGCTTGTATAACAGTGTAAATTTGCTGTCCCCTCAAAATAACTCAACACACAGCCATTAATGTCTAAACTGCTGGCAACAAAAGTGAGTACACCCCTAAGCAAAAATGTCCAAATTGAGCCAAAAGAGTCAATATTTTGTCTGGCCACCATTATTTTCCAGCACTGCCTTAGCCCTCTTGGGCATGGAGTTCACCAGAGCTTCACAGGTTGCCACTGGAGTTCTCTTCCACTCCTCCATGATGACATCACGGAGCTGGTGGATGTTAGAGACCTTGCGCTTCTCCACCTTCCGTTTTAGAATGCCCCACAGATGCTCAATAGGGTTTAGGTCTGGAGACATGCTTGGCCAGTCCATCTCCTTTACCCTCAGCTTATTTAGCAAGGCATTGATCATCTTGGAGGAGTGTTTAGGGTCTTTATCATGTTGGAATACTGCCCTATAGCGCAGTCTCCATAGGGAGGGGATCATGCTCTGCTTCAGTATGTCACAGTACATATTGGCATTCAGGGTTCCCTCAATGAACTGTAGCTCCCCAGTGCCGGCAGCACTCATGCAGCCTCAGACCATGACACTCCCACCAGTATGCATGACTGTAGGCAAGACCCACTTGTTTTTTTACTCCTCACCTGGTCGCCGCCACACATGCTTGACACCATCTGAACCAAATAAGTTTATCTTGGTCTCATAAGACCACAGGATATGGTTCCAGTAATCCATGTCCGTAGTCTATTGTCTTCAGAAGACTGTTTGTGGGCTTTCTTGTGCATAATTTTTATAAGAGGCTTCCTTCTGGGAGGACAACCTTTTAGACCAATTTGATGCAGTGTGCAATGTATGGTCTGAGCACTGAAAGGCTGACCCCCATCCCTTTAACCTCTGCAGCAATGCAGGCATCACTCATACATTTATTTCCCAAAGACAACCTCTGGATATGACGCTGAGCACATGCAATCAACTTCTTTGGTCGACCATGGCGAGGCCTGTTCTGAGTGGATCCTGTCCTGTTAAACTGCTGTATGGTCTTGGCCACCGTTCTGCAGCTCAGTTTCAGGGTCTTGGCAATCTGCTTATATCCTAGGCCATCTTTATGCAGAGCAACAATTCTTTTTTTTCAAATCCTCAGAGAGTTCTTTGGAAAATTATAAAGGGTACTGCGCTTATGGGTATTGATGGATTGTGTTAGCTGCTGCCCTCCAGTGACTTCCTCCTAATAGGAGGAAATATAGAAACTAAAATAGACTGGTTTAACTGGATGTTGGCGCTGCTTTAATACATTATTTCTATACGAATGGGTCTCTGTTTATCATAAAACGTGACTTCAAATAATCAAAGAGAAAATGTGCAAAATTGCAGAATGAACGTGAATGTGCAAATATGACCGTGAATGTGCAAATATGCTATAATAAATATCCCAGTTGAATATGAGTAATCAATACTTATTAAATATTAAAGTCGTGATGTGCAAATATGCTAGAGTGCTAAAATAATAAAAACTTTCTTAATTATAAGATGAAATACATGTTATAAAGAATTATACAAAATTATAAAAATGATTATAAAATGTGCTTGAATAAAGTGACTTCTGTGTATCTGTTGCACAACCCCAATAATCATCCGTTGGTATTGATATTAGGTGGATCAAGCCCCTAAACACAGGTGTGTAAAAAATGACAGCCTGGGTGAACACTCTATTAATATATGAAAACTTCTGATGGTATATACTCCTATGATATCACATTCATACTTAATAAGGAAAAAACAAAGCCAGAAATGTCCTCCAAAATCTCCACACAAAGATAGTAATGTTATCTTGCCACCCCTAGGTGGTTGCAAGGTTGATGTATAGTTTCTCAGCAGGTAATGACTCTTCTCATAATCATTTATCAACAGTTCAAATTCATATCATCAATAAGAATCCCTCCAAGCGTGCACTGTGTGAAAAAATGCTCTCTTACGATTTTTCTCCAATTATTCAGGTGCAAAACACGCGTGCTCCCCTCTAGGTCCCCTCCTTACCAGAAAACACCACCCCTGCAGGGGTAAAGCGTTCGGACGTATCTCCGGTGGAAGAACCAATCCTGATGTAGGGACAGCTCTCGTGTTCCATGTCAGGGAAGAGAAAAAAGGAACTCCATAGCGTAGTATGCAATGGTAATTTAACCTTACTTTATTTATTTAGCATAGGTTAAAATTAGATAAAAATATAAAAACTGTGGATAAAATTTGCAAAATATCATAAAATCAAATCTCCATCCCTTTTAAGTCACTAAACCGGTTCAAGCATGGTGAACGCTCCTCTGCCATGACAAAGTCCCGTGTACTTCCCGTACACTCCGTTTGCGTTCCACCAGCCTGCTCTTCAGAAACCGTAAGTGACGTGGGACGTTTTAGCTAGGTACCGTCTGACGCGTTTCGTCATCGACGTTTTCAAAGACGTTACCTAGCTACCACGCTATACTTATTTAAATACCTCCCTCGGGAGGAGGGCCAATTACGTGGTGAAGGGTCTTTGAATCTTATTGACTGGCGTTACGTTATATATATATTTGTAACGAAGGATTATAATTAAGAAGCGCTATAATTTGGAATTAAAAACCTTTAATTAATGTATTAACATAAAATAGGGGGGGGAGGGGGGAAAATCCGCGTGCCCGGACTCCTTGTATATGACAACGTAATTAGTCCCATTCCCTTACAATCTGAGCTATTACCTTGTAAAGTTACTTGATTAGTAGAAGGTGCTTATACGTTAGATATGATATGTAGTGATATTAAACCTGTATCCGGAAGATGATGTATGTTTTATTAAAATATGTAATGTATAAATAAATATTCATATATATATATATATGTAATAATGAAATAAGATAAAAAACTTTTATACCGGGGAGGGCAAATTCTGTATTATACCCTATTAGTAGGCTAAAGGGATGTTCATTCCCCAGATCTACTTCTTGTATTCAAAAGCTTAAAAATTAGAGATGAAACAATTTAAATCTATATCTATGTTCAGGCCTCCTGGCGTTAGGCTCCCCAATCTATAAATCCACATGGTTTCATTTTGTGAAACCAGTTTCTTTTTGTTATTGCCTCTCCAATGAGGGCTAATCTTATCTATACCATAACATATCAAAACTGTTGGATCTCTATTGTGAACCTCTTTGAAATGTTTAGAGAGGCTGTGTTTGGGAAAACCTTTTTTAATGTTGTTGATGTGTTCCCCTATTCTTTTATGAAGGGGTCTAGTGGTTCTACCAACATACAATAGATGACATGGACACTCAATTACATAAGTTACATGTGTACTATTACATGTAATGAGTGGTCTAATATTATACTGTGTGCCATTGTTATAGGATTTAAACCTTTCTATTTTTCTTGGTTGATTTTTTTATGGTTTGGCATGGTAAACATCTTTGGCATCTATAAAATCCTCTCATTTCATTGAATATTGTTATTTCTTGTGGAGGGTTTATAACATTATGTACAATATGATTCCTGAGTGTGGGGGCTTTCCTGTAAATGAACTTAGGCTTTTTGGGCAGAATTTTATTCAGGGTTCTGTCTGTAGTCAGAATAGGCCAATATTTCTTTATTATATTTTCCATTTTCTTGTAATCTTTATTACACCCTGTGATGAAGGCTAAATCATAATCGTTATTTTTCTTTTTCTTTTCTTTGAGATTCAATAACGCTTTTCTATCCATCCTGCTTATTAGTTATTTTTCCTTTATAAGCGTAGGTTTGTGGTAGCCTTTCTCCACAAATTTATTAATAACCTGGTCCGCTTGTATGTTAAAGTCTACTATTAAACCACAGTTTCTCCTCAGTCTCATAAGTTGTCCTTTTGGGATATTGTTTTTCCATTTCAGATGGTGGCAACTTGTAATCGGAATATATCCATTCTTGTCTGTTGGCTTGAAGTAGGTCTTTGTGTGTATTGCTTCTGGTGTACTCTCAATTATTAAATCCAGATAGTCTATTTTTGTTTGTCATACTTCCCAGTAAATTTAAGGCCAAACTCATTGTGATTAATATCCTCCATAAATTTCTTTAAAGTGTCCTCATTGCCTTCCCATATTATAGACACGTCATCTATATATCTTCTATAAAATTGTAGTTGTGGGTATTTCTTATTATATATATATTTTTCTTCCCAGAAGTCCATAAAAAGGTTGGCTACGCTTGGTGCATAGCGGGCGCCCATCGCGACTCCCTTTGTCTGTATATAATATTTCTTTTCGTACCAAAAATAATTTGATTCCATGCACATTCTTAGTCCTTCCAAAATAAAGTTGATCTGTGCTTGTTTCATGATGGTTTGTTCGTGTAGGGCCTTCTCTACTCCCTTCAATCCATCTCTTTGGTCAATGCTGGTGTATAGTGCATTAACATCTATTGTTACCAATAGTCCATTTTCTTTTGTTTTCAAGGTTTGTAATTCATTTATTAGTTGAAGGCTGTCTCTTAAGTATGATGGTCCTTTTTTCACTAGGGGTTTGAGGTACTGGTCCAGATATTCCCCCAACCTGGCAAATATAGAGTCAAAACCATTCACGATTGGGCGTCCTGGAGGTTTATCCAAGCGTTTGTGTATTTTTGGGACATAATAGGTAATAGGTGTTTTACTTGACTCAGGAATTAGGTATTTGGCTATTTTCTTACTTAGAATACCTTTTTCCCTCCCCTACTTTATGAATTCTTTAAAAAAAAATTTCAAAATTTTTTTTTTGGATTATTTTGAACTTTCTTGTATGTATCCGGTACATTAAGGAGGTTCTCCATTTCCTCCATGTAATCTTTTTTGTCCAATATTACCAAGCCTCCCCCTTTGTCTGCAGGCCTGATCACTATATTTTTCTTTTTACCAATGGCTTTTATCTTCTTCCAGATGTGTGTTTGATTGTTTTCTATCTCCTCCTATTTTCTTAAGGTCTTCTTCTACCATTTTTCTGAAGGCTACCAGGCAATCACCTCCTGGAGTTTTGGGGTTGAAGATTGATTTGTTCCTTAGCTGGGTGTGTATATAATCACAGTCTCCTGTGTCAACTTTTTTGGTTTGGGTTTCAAAAAATTTTTTTAGGTTGATTTTGAAATTTTATGGTATAGATAAGATTAGCCCTCATTGGAGAGGCAATAACAAAAAGAATCTGGTTTCACAAAATGAAACCATGTGGATTTATAGATTGGGGAGCCTAACACCGGGAGGCCTGAACATAGATATAGATTTAAATTGTTTTATCTCTAATTTTTAAGCTTTTGAATACAAGAAGTAGATCTGGGGAATGAACATCCCTTTAGCCTACTAATAGGGTATAATACAGAATTTCCCCTCCCTGGTATAAACGTTTTTTATCTTATTTCTTTATTACATATATATATATGAATATTTATTTATACATTACATATGTTAATAAAACATACATCATCTTCCGGATACAGGTTTAATATCACTACATATCATATCTAACGTATAAGCACCTTCTACTAATCAAGTAACTTTACAAGGTAATAGCTCAGATTTAAAAAAGAGAAAATACCGCGCTAATCAGTGAAATAGTGAGCAGCTAGCACAAACAGCCTTAACAAAATACTGGATTACAGATGGATATAAAAAATGTGCAGCGCATGAGCATAAACGTGAAAATAAGCCCCCTGGTCGAGGCACTGAGAGTAAATTGAGAAAAAAACGTAAATCACAGACATGAAATCTACAAAAGAATATTGAAAAATATAGATGTAACCACACTGTAATATGGTAAGGTGAAGTTCAATAATATTAATCCACCAGTGGAGAAGTTTATCTCTTGAACGTGAAACAAAAAGTGTCTGAAGCGACTAAAAAGTAAATAAAACGTGAAAAAATCTTCAACTTGTGCAAGATGAAAACACCATGTATGAATAGGGTACTCTTACCAGAAATACCTGGTATACAGGCATGTGGGTCGGATTCCCAGGTCGTCAGGCATCCACAGAGTGAAGTAGAGATGAAAGACCTGTCGCACAACGACTTGAAGGGTACAGGCTGGTTTACAGGTATGCAGGTCGAATTCAGTCACTGGCATCCAGAACATCAGGCATCCACAAATTGAGGTGACGATAAAGGGCCAGTCGTCCAACCACTTGAAGAAACCAGGCTCCAGATGTAGAGGCAAGAGTATAGGGATCCAGATAGTATCACAGCAAGCCTCAGTAGGAAATAAAAGCTACATAGTGTGATATTGTATGACCAGATACGGTTTATTTATAAAATTATTGCACTTACATGCTAAAAACTAGTAACAGGCACATGGAATTCCAGGTGAGTAAAAAAGGCGCAGTAGATGGGAGCAGGATCGTCTACCCGATGCGTTTCGTCTACTAAGACTTCCACAGGGGTACCCACTTTGTCATAGGAGAGGAGCGTTCACCATGCTTGAACCGGTTTAGTGACTTAAAAGGGATGGAGATTTCATTTTTTGATATTTTGCAAATTTAATCCACAGTTTTTATCTTTTTATCTAATTTTAACCTATGCTAAATAAATAAAGTAAGGTTAAATTACCATTACATACTACGCTATGGAGTTCCTGTTTTCTCTTCCCTGACACGGAACACGAGAGCTGTCCCTACATCAGGATTGGTTCTTCCACCAGAGATACGTCCGAACGCTTTACCCCTGCAGGGGTGCCGTTTTCTGGTAAGGAGGGGACCTAGAGGGGAGCACGCGTGTTTTGCACCTGAATAATTGGAGAAAAATCGGAAGGGAGCATTTTTTCACACAGTGCACGCTTGGAGGGATTCTTATTGATGATATGAATTTGAACTGTTGATAAATGATTATGAGAAGAGTCATTACCTGCTGAGAAACTATACATCAACCTTGCAACCACCTAGGGGTGGCAAGATAACATTACTATCTTTGTGTGGAGATTTTGGAGGACATTTCTGGCTTTGTTTTTTCCTTATTAAGTATGAATGTGATATCATAGGAGTATATACCATCAGAAGTTTTCATATATTAATAGAGTGTTCACCCAGGCTGTCATTTTTTACACACCTGTTTTTAGGGGCTTGATCCACCTAATATCAATACCAACGGATGATTATTGGGGTTGTGCAACAGATACACAGAAGTCACTTATTTAAGCACATTTTATAATCATTTTTTATAATTTTGTATAATTCTTTATAACATGTATTTCATCTTATAATTAAGAAAGTTTTTATTATTTTAACACTCTAGCATATTTGCACATCACGACTTTAATATTTAATAAGGATTGATTACTCATATTCAACTGGGATATTCATTATAGCATATTTGCACATTCACTGTCATATTTGCACATTCACGTTCATTCTGCAATTTTGCACATTTTCTTTTTGATTATTTGAAGTCACGTTTTATGATAAACAGAGACACGTTCTTATTGAAATAATGTATTAAAGCAGCGCCAACATCCAGTTAAACCAGTCTATTTCAGAGAGTTCTTTGCCATGGGTTGTCATGTTGAACTTCCAGTGACCAGTATGAGAGTGAGAGCGATAACACCAAATTTAACACACCTGCTCCCTATTCACACCTGAGACCTTGTAACACTAACGAGTGACATGGCACCGGGGAGGGAAAATGGGTAATTGGGCCCAATTTGGATATTTTCACTTAGGGGTGTACTCACTTTTGTTGCCAGCGGTTTAGGCTCCTTTCACATGGGTAGATAGAATTCAGCTTTCAGCTGCGGATAGATGAAGTTATCGACCGCACCTATACTCAGACAATGCTTTCCTATGGCCCCTTTCACACACTGCATTTAGCAACGGTTTCGTTACATGAGGTTTTGTGTGATTAGAAAAAATTAATTTGACTGCTTACAGGAACGATGTAGTTATCTGTACATAACCGCTGGTAATTGCAGTGCACTGTTTCACCTGCAGATAACAGTGGCAACAAGCAAAGAAAAACAACAGGAAGCACATCAGAAATGTCAAGAATGTTCCACTGCAGCTAAACGCAGCCGCATGAAAACGCACATAATCGCGGCTAATCGCCAATGGTTTAGACATTAATGGCTGTGTGTTGAGCAAGTTTGAAGGGACAGCAAATTTACACTGTTATACAAGTTGTACCAGTGGTGGCTGGTGTGTGAGGGGCGCTAGGGCGCCGCCTCCCCGCCGGCTAGAAAGAAAAAAAAAAGTCAGCCCGCCCCCCTGCAGGTGGCGCCGGTGCATTGACTTTCTTCTTTTTTTTTTTCGGATCCTTGGCTGTCACATGACAGCCAAGTAGTGAGCCTATTGGTCGGCCATTAAAAGCTATGAGTGTGCGCTGAACAGGCGCACACTCATAGCTTGATTGGCTGCCCTGAGCCTCCGCTCACTGTGATTGGATGCGGGGCCGGGGGCAGGTCACTGTGGCAGCGGACGTGACTTCCGCTCCCACAGAGACCATGACCGCCGGGGACAGACTAGGGGGGACAGCCACTCTCCGTGTGCCGAACTCTGCAGAATCCAGCGCGCTCTCGCATGCCAAATCTCTGCAACAATCCTGCATGCTGGATGGGGTAAGTGCAGGGGGGGGGAGATCTCTGCAATGTACACACCTGTGTCCCTGGCTGCAAACTGCCCCACCTGTGTCCCTGGCTGCAAACTGCCCCACCTGTGTCCCTGGCTGCAGACTGCCCCACCTGTGTCACTGGCTGCAAACTGCCCCACCTGTGTCACTGGCTGTAAACTGCCCCCACCTGTGTCACTGCCTGCAAACTGCCCCACCTGTGTCACTGGCTGCAAACTGCCCCACCTGTGTCACTGGCTGCAAACTGCCCCACCTGTGTCACTGGCTGCAAACTGCCCCCACCTGTGTCCCTGGCTGCAAACTGCCCCCACCTGTGTCACTGGCTGCA
>BLSH010251454.1:590620-603146 GCA_018402905.1 Glandirana rugosa
TGTCATATGTCGGGGTTCCTGTGATGCTGAGCTGTATACTGTGTCCTGTGATGCTGGGGCTGTATACTGTGTCCTGTGATGCTGAGCTGTATACTGTGCCCTGTGATGCTGGGGCTGTATACTGTGCACTGTGATGCTGGGGCTGTATACTGTGTCCTGTGATGCTGAGCTGTATACTGTGTCCTGTGATGCTGGGGCTGTATACTGTGCCCTATGATGCTGGGGCTGTATACTGTGTCCTGTGATGTTGAGCTGTATACTGTGTCCTGTGATGCTGAGCTGTATACTGTGTCCTGTGATGCTGAGCTGTGTACTCCTGGCACAATATGTGGAATACAGGGGACGGAGTGGGTGGATTCTATAAGGGGTGTGGCTTATTAGAAGTAGGAGGGGTCAAAAGGAAGGGTGGGGCCTGGCTCCCCCCCATCCAAAAACTTCACCAGCCGCCACTGAGTTGTACACTTACTACTTTACATTGTAGCAAAGTGCCATTTCTTCAATGTTGTCACATGAAAAGATAAAATATTTACAAAAAATGTGAGTGATGTACTCACTTTTGTGAGATACTGTATATAAGATGTCAGGAGGATAACTCATGTTCCAGGGCATTGCCCACAAAGCAGTGAAGCATCCATTAGTATAACAGTCATGGACCTTGCACCTTTAAAAAAGTCAAAAGTGGAAGTTCTCTTATTTCTTTTTTTTTTTTAACTTTCTTTTTATACATTTTTCAAAGAAAAGAAGGTTCAGTACAAGGTATATTCTCATACAGTTTAACAATAAGTCACGTTATGATAAATGATTATATCAGGTAACAAAATGACTTAATGTGATAGATGTTATCTGGTCCCCGTCCACCTCCTTAGGTTCACACTGTAGCCCGGACCCTTATACTTAATAAAATTAGATTACAGACAATATTGTTTATAATGCGGTCGATCCTTGCTACTGACAAGGAAAACATAAAAATAAAAGCTTGCAAGATCCAAGGCTGAACCACATTTATATCCAAGTTTAGATGTTTACTTATGTGCTACACTCCTTAAGATATTGTGAAGCTCTAGGGTGGGATAGCCAACTGTCCCATTTTTTTTTAATGAAATGATAGAGTGTTTTTTGTATGCTAGCATCTTCTCAAATTGGGCCTGTATATTCAATCTAGCGATTACAGTTGATCGGTTAGGTGCCTCTATGGTGTTCCATAACTTAGTTATAGTGAGTCTGGCTGCAATCAATGTGTGAAATACTATTGTTCTGTAGTTTATTGGATACATGTCCAAGTTAATTCCCAGCAGTGCTACTGCTGGTGTAAGTTTAGTCAGGTTTCCCATTAAGTCTGCTATAAATGCTGACTTCTTACATTTTCGCAGCTCCATATGTAAGAGGTTGTCCGTTTTTTCCTTGCACCCCCAACACAGGTCAGGAGTATTGGGGTATATTTTAGACAATTTGTATGGTGTTATGTACCATCTATTTCTAATTTTTTGCACATTGTCCCAGTGCTCTATACGTGATGATGCCGTGGTAGAGAACTGTATAGTTCTTTTCCACTGGTCCCATGTGAATTCCTGATCTAATTCTTTTTCCCATTTTATCATATGGGTATTCTTCCCCATGTCTGGGTAAGTGGCTAATATTTCATAAAATAGGGAAATGCCCTTTTTCTTTGGGTTGTTTGGGTTAGTTAAAAATTGGCATATTGGTGAGGGGATTTCTATAGGTTTGTGGGGCATAAACTCTTTTAGTCGTTTATTTTTTTCCAATTTGTGCATGATTGTCTTTTTATAGGGTGATGGAAGGTTATTGTAGAAATGAAAGCCTTGCGTCACCCATTCATTTACTGATAATCAAATTTTAGCATAATGTATTATTCTTGTTGGGGTTGGTACCTTCGTTTTCATGGTCATATCTTTGGTCTTCGAGAGAATATGTTTCCAGGCTATTAGCGTGGTTTTAATACTTAAGAGATGTATGCAAATGCTAGGGCAAATAGATCATATACTTTTACAGCTTCTTTTTCCATATTGGTCCAAAGTTTATCTCCTGTAGTGGAGAACCAGAATTTCATTTGATCCAACAAAAAAGCTAGGTAATAGTTTTTGATATTAGGAAAGTTCATACCTCCCAGGGATTTGGTGGTGATTAGAGTGGAGAACGCTACTCTAGATTTTTTCCCTTTCCATATAAAGTTCTTGAGTTTGATATTTAATTTTGTAAAGAATTTTGGGTTCATTGGGATAGGTAAGCAACGAAAATAGTATAGTATTTTAAGTAGGGTTTGCATCCTGAAGGCGGCTATCTTCCCGACCCAGGATAATTGAGCTTTTTGTATGTTTTGTATGTTTTGTAAGTCTTTACTTATTTGGTCTAGTAGGGGTGGGAAATTGGCTTCATATATTTTGTTCGGCGGGAATGTCAGTTGGACACCTAGATATGTGATTGAGGGGTCATCCCATTGAAAATCGCAAGATTTTATTGCAATGAGTTGATTCGTTCTGGGGAAAGGTTCATAGGTAATGCATAACACTTGTTTGGGTTACTTTTATAGTATGAGACTTCTCCATTTTTTTCTAGAATATGTTGGATTTCGGGAGGGATGATTTGGGATCCGATATGGATAGGATGATATCATCCGCAAATAAACCTAATTTGTGTTCATAATTTCCAATTTTAATTCAATTTATACTAGGGAATGTACAAATGTATTCTGCTAGGGGTTCAATGGATAAGGAAAATATTTTTGGGGATAGTGGGCATCCTTGTCTAGTTCGATTTGACAGGGAAAATTTTCTAGAAATTGCACCTGATGTGTAAACTTTAGCAGAGGGATGGGTATATAGAGCCATAATTGCTGAATGGATAAATCCCTTAAAGCTGAATTTAGATAGGGTTTCATATATATATTCCCAATGCATTCCATCAAATGCCTTTTCGGCATCTAATGCTAAAAGTAATGATGATATATGGTTGGAATGGGTATGATTGATTAGATTCAGCATCCTTCTAGTGCCGTCCGGGGCTTGTCTGCCCTTGACAAAGCCTACTTGATCTGGCTTTATTAAGCTGGGGGTAATGTTGACTAATCTGTTGGCTAATATTTTTGTATACATTTTTAGGTCTGAATTTCATAGCGATATAGGTCTATAGTTAAGTGGGGAGGATGGGTCCTTACCGGCTTTTGGTAATGTGATTATTACGGCTTCTAATAGTTCTTTGGGAAATGTTTTAGAATTTGCTATATGATTAAACATATTAGTTAGGTAGGGGGATAAAATCTGGGAGAACGCTCTATAATATTCCCCTGATAACCCATCGATACCCGGAGCTTTGTGTTGGATTCATTCTTTAATAACACGCAGTGTTTCTTCATTAGTTATTGGTTTATTGAGTTCTTCTAATTGGGAGGAATCTATACTTGGTAGATTGATGTTCTTTAGAAATTCCGATATTTTGGGTACGTTTGGTTGAAGGGTGTTACTATCTTCATTTAGATTATATAGGGATTCATAGTAATCCGCGAAGGAGTCTGCGATTTCTTGTGGGTTAATTACTGTTTTCCCCGAGGAATGATGGATTATTTTATGGGTCCTATTTTTACCACTCCTCTGGCGTATTTGCAAGGCTAATAATTTACCTGCCTTATTATTTTTAATTTTATTTTTTTTAAGTAGTTTTCATGTTCTGTGATGAGGAACATAGGAAGATCCTGTCGGAGGTTATTAAGACCATCTTGCTGTTTTGTGTCTTTAGGGTTGATTTTACGCATTCCTTCTAAGTTGCTAATCTCCTTTAAAATCTTGTTTAGGGTTTGTGCTTTTCTTTTTTTTTTCCCTGCTGAAATCTGAATCAGAAGACCCCTAGCGTAGGCCTTGTGGGTACACCATAATATGTTGTTACTCGTTGAACCATCGTCATTAAGAGCAAAGAAATCCATTAGGCTTTCTTTCATCACTGACAGATGTTTCTCCTGTGAGAGGATAAATGTATTGTTTCTCCAAAGATATGAGTTGGATGATATTTGGCCTGTTTTTATTTAGAGAGTTATTGGTGCATGATCGGACCAAGTTATATTATGAATATGAATGCAAGCATTCTTGGTTTTAGAGAGGACGGTTCTGTCAGTGATGAAATAGTCCAATCTAGAATATCATTTGTGAACCCGTGAAAAAAAAGTAAAGTTTTTTTTCAGTTGTATGAAGGCATCTCCACGGGTCGTGTAAGTCTTCAGTGGAGAAAATGGTGGATAGCCCTCTTCTATATATGTGGCTTTTCTTAGTTGTGTCCATATCCGGGTCCATTAGGGCATTCGGTCACCGCATGTTATAATGTTCCCTTTTTGTATTTCCCTTGCTTTCCAGATTATTTTTTGAATAAATTGATGGGGGTTTTTGTTGGGGGCAAAGATGTTGACAATCATGTAAATTAGGTTATCTATAGATGCTACTATGATTATGTATCTGCCCTGGTTATCAATCTTGCTTTTTTGTAAATGTTAGGCAACTGAGTCATTTATTGCTGTAATTACCCATTTTTTTCTTCTTGCTATTAGATGTAAATATATGTAAGAATTTTATATGGCTGAAGTTAGGTGCTTTTTCATGTGCGAAATGCGATTCTTGAATGCAAATTATGTCACAATCTAATTTTATGGCATCCGTCCATAGAGTCTTCCCTTTGTGTGGGTTGTTTAGTCCTCTTGCATTCAGAGATAGGAGCTTGAGACTCATTATATTTATGGAAATTGCTTATAAATGGAAGTTGCTTTTCTGCTGGAAGTCAATATAAGGGAAATGGAGTGTTGGGCATTTTCATGCATTTAAACATTTCATCCAGTAGATGGCGATGTTGAACTGTAATGTGGTGGTCAGCAGTAAAATGTTGGGTCAAACCAAAACTATTAAACTCAAACAATAAAACAGAAAAGGCTAAGAAAAGTAAAAAAAAGTTAAGCAGTTGTTGTGCAACTCCTGAGTCCATAGAAACTGTACCGATGTTTTGGGGATCAAGGGAGGATAACTGGGTGATCACGGTCCCTGATATACGAGCCCTGTACAAATAACCATGTTTTCTAGGGCTCCAAGTATACGCAAAGGCACACTTATTTAGTACAGGAGGAATGTTAGATCATTTGTTATTAGGTGCCAATCTTAGGATATTTTTCCCGGGTATGCTTGTCCTGATGATATGTCCTCATTATTGCGGAGTAAACCCCAGGATTTTAGTAGTTTCAGGCCTTGTTCCATACTGTTGATCGAGTATGATTTCCCTTTGTGATCTATCAGTATTTTTGTGGGGAAACCCCATTTATAGACCATGTGATGGTTCCGTAGAATTTTTGTAATGGAATTTAGGTTTTTGTGAGCTAGTATTGTGGCTTGGACAGGTCGGTGAATAAGGAGATTCCCGCATACGGATCCGGTAGTGGTGAATGGCGTCTAGCAATTTGCATAAGTTGTTCCTTTACCCCAAAAAAATGAATTCTGGCTATGACGTCACGTGGTAATTTTTCTGGGATGTGAGACAGTTTGGGTACTCTATGGGCGTGATCTATTTCCAGATCGTGTTTAGAAATAGACGGAATTAAACCGGAAATCATTCCTTGGATGAATTTTTTAAGCTCTGGAGGTTTTTTGTTCTCAGGTATGCCTCTAAATGTTACATTATTCCGTCTTGCCCTGTCCTCTAGATCCGCCATTTTGATTTTAAGTTGCTTAATCTCTTCCTCAAGCTCAAAATGTGAATTGACCATTTCATTATGTGAATTCACCCATTTTATTTTCTACATAGTCAATTCTGTCACCTAGCTCATCCAATTCCATCCTGTTTTTTGCATGATTTTTAACATATCATGTTGTAGTGCACCTCTAAGTGATAGAATCATATCTTTGATTGTTGAGTCTAGTACGTGCTGGCCTGCAGTGGGAATTTCATTGAGTTTCTCATCATAAGGGTTTTCAGTAATACCAGGCAGTTCTGTTTTATGTACATTACTTTTGTTTCAGAGGGCTTGGGAAATGCGTTTGCTGTTCACTGCTGTTAGGAAGCTGAATTTCCACGCCAGAGTCCCTCCTAGCCCTGGGGTCCCCTCACAGGCCTCACAATCCTCAGCACTCCATCTTTCGCCCAACAACCAACCCACCAACTGGCCAGGCTCTTCATTATTTATGAGCACATCTTACCACCCGGCTAGGCCTCCTGCCTGGGAATTAGTCAGACTCCCATAAATATTTAGATCCCTGCCTGTGTAGCTCCACTCACTACCTTCTAGAAGCTTCTATAGACCTCCAGTACCAGGTGAAGGCGACAGAGGTCTGATCTGCAGAGAATTCCAGCCTGACCTTAAAAAGGAAGTAAACTTCCTCTGCTGCCCCTTCCTCCACACACACACACCTCTCTGGTTTAATAGGGATTTACCTGAGCTTCTCACGGTCCCAGACCCCAAAATCTGGATAGATAGAGGCATTATATATCTCCATCAGGTTATATCCCCAAAAGGCGTCAGAACCTTTCAGGAGCTAAAATCTGAATTCACACTGCCCAATGCTCTTCTCTTTAGGTACCTGCAGTTGAGGCACGCCATCGCCTCCCAATTCTCCAACCAGTTACCACAGTTGGAGACACTGGATGTGATTTATATAGTGTTAGGAGAGGACCCCACTAAACTGATTTCGAACCTCTATGTGGCAGTGCGCCCCTGGCATGTGGAGTCAAGGCAAAATGGGAATCGGACCTGGGGCAGATAGATGACGAGGACTAGGGTGAGATCATAGAAGGGGTGGGCCAGGTCTCCCCAAGGATCCCTGACTGGCTAACCCAGCTTTATATCCTCCATAAGTCTTATCTCACCCCTCAGAGGGTTGCGAGATTTCAACCGGATAGGAGCCCAGGATGCCCCCAATGTAACAATGATAATGGCACTTTCTATCACATGATTTGGTCTTGCCCCCAGGTTCAAAACTTTTGGATCCCAATTATTTGATTTCTACATGATGAGATGGGTTCCCCAGCTACCCTAGACCCCAAGCTATGCCTATTGGGCTTGCTGCCCGAGGTAGACACCGATAAGTACACCGCAACATTCCTTCGGGAAACCCTGTTTAACGTCTTGATGCAATCGACCCCCCCACAATGACTGAATGTATCAGAGAAATAAATACCACACTTCCCTATAAGAAACTCATATATGAGCACCGTGGATGCCCTCTTAAGTACTCTAAGTTATGGGACAGATGGCTCCATGCCCCCTCATCCTCGAGGATGAGGGGGCATGGAGTTGGGACCCGTGCCTGGTGGAATACTGCTTTTTAGCATGAATGGCCCAAAAAAAAAGGTCACCGAGATATCTATGACAGATGTACTATACTCCATTGAATGTATCAATGTACTATGACTTCCATTTACATTTGCTGTTGACTGTAACCTCTGTAGTATGTCCTGCAACTTTTATGTTATTAATAAACTTGTTTTTTGATCAAAA
Organism: Glandirana rugosa; assembly: GCA_018402905.1. Taxonomy (NCBI): domain Eukaryota; kingdom Metazoa; phylum Chordata; class Amphibia; order Anura; family Ranidae; genus Glandirana; species Glandirana rugosa. Next base: position 598,098 of record BLSH010251454.1, read on the forward strand.
AAACTTCCTCTGCTGATATTTACCTATAGGTAAGCCTATAATAAAGCTTACTTATAAGTAGTGAAAATATCTCCTAAACGTTTAGTTTAGGAGATATTTACATTACATGCAACCAGTGACATCACTGGCATATGCGCTCTGAAAAAACACCCATTGGTGCCGTTCCTTCTGAGCCCCGTACCATGAACATCAGTTCCCGCGCGCATGCGCAGGAGTGACGTCATCGCGGCTCCGGCCAATCACAGCGCCAGAGCCCAGAACCCGGAAGAAACTCTGGGGAAAATGTCAGCCTTCTTAGAGGTGTGCAGGTGCTGCTGGAACAGCTTTGTTCTAAGGTAAGTATTTCATAATGAGCTAGTATGCAATGCATACTATTCCACCTTTGGGAACATAGTACATTTTTTACCCGTTTAAAGTGAATTTATCCTTTAAGCTACTTTAAATCAGCTACATTTTCCTACCAACTATGTACACCATAGGGTGCTATTCCCATTTCAGGCAATATAGTAGTAATACACTCTGCTTACTTAGCAAAAGTTCATCATTTTATTTATTCTTATCTTTATCTCTTGCAGGAGATTCTGGAGGTCCTCTTATTAAACAATATAACAAACGTTATATCCAGGTAAAACAAACCCATCTTTTAATTATGAGTAGTGGATTGCCTGCATAGCTTTGCAAAATGTTTTCATAACATTGGCTTACTTTCCAGCAACCCGTATGCATTGCCCATGTGTTTTGGCATTTTTTATTTTTTAAAGCGGTTGTCTACCCAGAAAAAATACAAAATAAAAACCTGCAAGACAATATCATAATGAGCTAGTATGCATCGCATACTAGCTCATTATGAAATACTCACCTTGAAACGAAGATCCGACCGGGCTGCTCGGTCCCCTCTGAGGGAGCGGACATCTTCCCTCTGAACTTGCTTCCGGGTACGCGGCTCCGGCTCTGTGACTGGCCGGAGCCGCGAGACGTCACTCCAGCGCATGAGCGCGGCACCGTCTTTCCGGCAAGGTCCGGCCTTTTGCCGGTCCTTTTGCTGGGACATAGGCGGCGCATGCGCCGTCACGCCACAGAAGATTAGAAGGGGAATATCTCCTAAACCGTACAGGTTTAGGAGATATTCATTTTACCTAAAGGTAAGCCTTATTATAGGCTTACCTGTAGGTAAAAGTAAACAAATTGGGTAGACAACCGTTTTAAGCCTGCAAAGGAACTTTTCTTTCCTCATGATCATCTTTTAACTGTTCTCATTACAAATTAGTGCAAACCCTGTCCTTTACCTTTCTACTTTTCTCTTTTTTTTCCATCTTTCTTTTATCTTCTCCTATCCTTTTCCCTCCCCTTCCTGTCCATTCCCTTTTCCTTTTAATATCCATTTTTCTTTTCTCCACTTCGAGTCCGGCCAATTCTGACATTCCTCTCCTACATGTAAAAAGCATCATTTGTTTGCTAGAAAACTATTTAGAACACCAACAGATTATATATTTTTAAGCAGAGGCCCTAGAGAATAAAATAGTGGGTGTTGCATATTTTTATATCACACAATATTTGCACAGAATATTTTAAATGCAATTTTCTTTTAAACAAAATACACTTATTTAAATGCACAAAAACACAATATAATACCCAATTGTTTGCTAAAATATGAAAGATGATGTTATGCAGAGTAAATAGATACCAAACATGTCATGCTTTAAAAATGCGTCTGCCTGTGGAACGGCACTAAATTATGGTACCTAAAAATCTCCATAGGCAACGTTTAAAAGCTGTTACAGGTTACCAGTTTCGAGATACTCTGGAGATCTGGTGCTAAAATGACTGCTCTTGCTCCAATGTTCGTGGGAATACCTCACATGAGGTGTGATCGCTGTTTACATATGCGGTTTACAGATGCGTGCGGGACATGCGTGAGCATGGAGGAACAAGAACGCTTTAATTTTTTTTTCATTTTTATTATTTTATTTGTTTTCAATTTTTTTAAAACACTGTACCTTTATTTTTTTCATGAAGTTTATTAATTAGAAGGAATGAACAACAACCCTTATAATTGCATGAGCTGTGCCATGTCCTCTATATGGAGAGCTCTGGGGTCTATTAGACCTCCTCTGGCCTCCAATGCAGCCGATCAGACTGATCTGTGTCTGATCGACTGCATTGAAGGCCAGAGGGGTCTAATAAACCCCAGATCTCTCCATTAAGAGGACCTGTCACAACTGATGCTATTACAAGGGTTGTTATTTATTCCTTGTAATTAATAAAGTTGATGAAAAAAAAAATAAAGGTAAAAATAAACGGGCTCCACAATTGCACAGGACCACCCAGTAAGTGTAAAAGTAATCCAGCGGCTCATTAGCCACTAGGATTACTGTGTAGGGAATCACTAGGGCTAAAAAAAGATATCTCAATCATTACTGCACCCTTTCGCCCGAGGATATTTATAAACGTACAGCGGACAGGAAGTGGTTAAAAAAAGGTCCATGTGCGGGCAGGGAACCAATTACTGCCTTTGTAGCAGCAGAAGCCAATTAATCTTCCGTATAATCCCTGGTAGATATGTGCATAATGAAAAAAATTTGTTTTGTTTCGATCCGCTATTACCATAAATTAATTTAGTTAAATTTATTTAATTTGTTTTCAGATTTAGTTTGGTTTATTCGAATGCAAGTAGATTTGAATCCAATTCCATTCTAAATTAAATTTATTCTATTTGAAATTCAAATTTTGGAAGATGGCTATATTCTTTCTATTCCATTCTATTTTATTCTTTTATTTTCTGTTCTTTTATATTCTATTCTTTTCTTTTTTCTTTTCTATTGTATTCTATTATTTTCTATACTATTCACATCCTATCCTTTTCTTCTTTTATATTGTATTCAAATTTATTCTATTTGAAATTTAAATTTCAGAAAATGATTATATTATTTCTATTTCATTCTATTCTATTTTTATTCTATTCTATTCTTTTCTATTTCTTTATTTTCTATTCTATTTTATTCTCTGTGGAAATCTGAATTTGATTCGAAAACGATTCAAAATCAAAAACTATCTGAATCTGATTCCAAAACTATTTGATTTCGAACTTTGTCAGAAATGTTTTGTTATTTTGACTTTGTTTAAATTCGTTACTATTGTAATTCAGAAATTCAGATACATTCGATTTTCCGAATAACGAAAAATTTACAGAATTTCAATTCAGAACAAAACGAATTCCGCACATGTCTAATAGGGATGAGCCTCAACTCGAACATCGGGGGTTCGTCCATTCGCTCCATTGGGAATATTATGGGGTGCTAACGGGAACTTCACGTGCCCCATAATGCATTCCAATGGCGGCGGAATGCCGCCCGATGATTGCATATGCCAAAGCATGCACATGGCCTGCATGTTTTAGCCAATCACAGAGCGTTCTGCTGTGAGAGATATGATTAGCCAATCACTGCTCAGCAGCCTCAATGCACGCCCCACACTATATAAAGCCGCTTATACAGCGGCTCTATGTAGTGTGAATAACGGTGTGGATAGATAGTGAGCTTAGCAAGCGACGTGCAGGAAGTTTAGTGTAGCTAGGGAATATTGTAAAATAATAGATAGATAGATAGATAGATAGATAGATAGATAGATAGATAGATAGATAGATAGATAGATAAATAGATAGATTATATAGATTAGATAGATAGAGCAATCTATATACAGTCAGTTAGTACAGGCAGTTTAGTGTAGAATGAAATATATATTAGATATATAGATAGATAAGGCGATCTATATACAGACAGATAGTGCAGGCAGTGCAAGAATATATATATACCTTCCTAGTATGTATATATATAATATGCAATGCCTTTAGTGTATACTATATACAGCTAATTCAGTGTATAGTATATAGCATCCATTTAGGCAGTGAAAGGATATATATATATACAGTCTAGTGTGTGTATATATATATATATATATATATATATACACACAGCGTATTGAGTGTACACTTTATACAGTCAGGTCCATAAATATTGGGACATCGACACAGTTTGTATATGTGCCTCCGACTTTTTAAGGGACCAAAAGTAATGGGACAGATTAACAATCATAAATCAAACTTTCACTTTTTAATACTTGGTTGCAAATCCTTTGCAGTCAATTAAAGCCTGAAGTCTGGAACGCATAGACATTACCAGATGCTGGGTTTCATCCCTGGTGATGCTCTGCCAGGCCTCTACTGCAACTGTCTTCAGTTCCTGCTTGTTCTTGGGGCATTTTCCCTTCAGTTTTGTCTTCAGCAAGTGAAATGCATGCTTAATTGGATTCAGGTCAGGTGATTGACTTGACCATTGCATAACATTCCACTTCTTTCCCTTTAAAAACTCTTTGGTTGCTTTCGCAGTATGCTTTGGGTCATTGTCCATCTGCACTGTGAAGCGCCGTGCAATGAGTTCTGAAGCATTTGGCTGAATATAAGCAGATAATATTGCCCCAAAACACTTCAGAATTCATCCTGCTGCTTTTGTCAGCAGTCACATCATCAATAAATACAAGAGAACCAGTTCCATTGGCAGCCATACATGCCCACACCATGACACTACCACCACCATGTTTCACTGATGAGGTGGTATGCTTTGGATCATGAGTAGTGTTGAGCGAACCCGGACTGTAACGTTCGGGTCCGTACCGAACTTTCGGGTGTCCGTGGCACGGACCCGGACCCGGACATTTCAAAAATCGTTCGGGTTCGGTCCGGGGTTCTGCTATTGTACTCCACGTGTTGAGAAGCTGCAGGGCAGCCAATCAACAAGTGTTTCACTGGTTTGCCCTTAGAAGCCATCACAGCCATGCCTACTAATGGCATGGCTGTGATTGGCCGGTGCATCATGTGACCCAGCCTCTTTATAAGCTGGAGTCACAGTGCTGCAGTCACATGCTCCTTGGGTTAGTGTAGGGAAAGGTAGCTGACTGCGTGAGGGACAGATTTGAGCCATTTTAAGACCTGATCCTGCATCCTGAGATAGATTATTTTACTACTGCTGTCTGTGCTGTTGCTCTGAGGACAGA
>BLSH010251454.1:614830-629358 GCA_018402905.1 Glandirana rugosa
AAAAATATTAACAAAAATAGGTGAGGTAGGGCCCCTATTGCCGTCGTACCTTCAGGGCCCTAAGACGTCCCTGACCAAGAACGGAAGATTTGAGACATGTCGACAAGTGACAAGGGGTCGAATAATGAGGCTGTGCTGAGCTGTATACTCCTGACACAATATGTGGAATACAGGGGACGGAGTGGGTGGATTCTATAAGGGGTGGGGCTTATTAACAGTAGGAGGGGTCAAAGGGAAGGGCGGGCCTGGCGCCCCCCCATCCAAAAACTTCACTAGCCGCCACTGATTCTAGCATTCATTTTTAATAAAATGATTGCATGATACAAGAGGTCAGAGCAGCAGGATGACTAGTTCAAGATATTTTGCAATAACTTTTTGTCCTCTTTATCTCTTTTCTGTCTTTACAGGTCGGAGTAATAAGCTGGGGAACAGTGAACAGCTGTACAGAGTTTAGAAGGCAAGAACCAGTCCCTGCAGAATCCCGGGACTTCCATGCTGCCGTTATCCCCGGGATGGAGTGGATAAAAACAATTATAAAAAATGAACTTATATACCTGAAATAAACATGGGACTGTACAACCCCACAAACAACCACCCTGATTCCACCCACCCCATAACCATCTGACCAATCATGATAATAAATAAAACCAGGAAACCAAAGTGTGGAAACTTATGGCCGAGGACCCTTTATTTGGGTTTTAAAACCAAATATGAATAACCTTGAACTTTAATTTTACCAGACCATTAACAATGAACACGCACAAACCAATACCACCGTTAAACTTTCACCAAACCACCTCGTCAGTCTTTCAGGACTCGAGCACCTAAAATCTGTACCAACCACCAGGTACCACCATAAACACTGTCCACCCACACCTGTGGGTGACATTACCCCACTTAGTCTTTTAGGACTCGAGCACCAAATAACCACCACCATAAACTGTGTCCGCCCACACCTGTGGGCTGGCATTACCCCAATAAAATTAGAGCTGTGACAAGGGTGGGGAGATGACAGTTTGATTGAAGATTCAGATTATTGTACCAGACCATGGATGCTGGCACCTATAAAGGAACAAACTGTGTCCCCGTTGGTTGCTTGCTTTACTTTCAACTTTCACTCTAGGCATTTTTTTTAAGGATAAAAGCAAAGATGATCTTTGGCAATAGCTGTCTTCTGTGTCTTCTTATCAGTGACCAGGCTGCGAGGTGGGAGGGGGAGACATCCCAGGACCTGAAAAATAAACAGAGATAGCCAGCAGAAAGGATTCTGTACCCTTTTATTGTGCTAATTCAATTAAAGCTGCGAACCATGACAGAACAATACAGGAAGGAAAGAAGAGATGGTTGTAGGGGGTGACAGTCCCATGGGGACATTTGGCTATTTTTTTTTGCCCCGGGTCCCTAGTATTCCCTGCCTTATGGGCATATAAGAACAAATAAGACTCATAGGGGTTAATTTACGAAGGGCAACTAGACTGTGCATTTTGAAAAGTGCAGTTGCAGTCTGCAAGTGCAGTTGCTCCAGAACTTAGTAAATGAGGTAAAGCTTCACTTTGCAAAGAATACCCAATCACATGCAAGGAAAATAAAAAAAAAACTGCATTTTCTTGCACATGATTGGATGATGGAAGTCAGCAGAATTTCTGTTCATTTACTATGCTCTGGAGCAATTGCACTTTGCAAAGTGCACTGTCAATTTTCCTTTAGTAAATCAGCCCCAATGTCAGTTGTGTGACAATTTAATGATACTTCTGCCAAGACTGGTACTTCAGCATTGGATATTGGCCATCACCTTCTTAATGCTCTAGGGGCTCTGCCATTCACTCTGTACTTAAAGTGTTACTAAACCCACAACTGTAAAATCAGTCGATATATGTAGTAAAGCATGCTTGTTATACTCCTTGTGGAACCTAAGAAGTTAATCCTGTGCATCAGGGACATGCGGTGAGGTCAGTGGCTGGTGAAGCACTGGCTAGTATCAGAGCCAGATACACACAGGTTATATACGCCGCGAACGTTAGAGCCAGAGCAATACTTCTAGCACTAGACCTCCTCTGTAACACTAAACATGTAACGTTTAAAAATTTTTTAAAGCGTTGTCTATGGAGTAGTCTATGGAGATTTTTAAGTACTGAAGTTTGGCACCATTCCACTAGTGTGCGCAAATTTAAAGCGTGACATGTTAGGTATCTGTTTACTCGGCATAACATCATCTTTCCCATTATACAAAAAAATCGGACTAATTATACTTTTTTCTTTCTAAATTCATTAAACTGTTTCTTTAAAAAAAAAAAAAACGCATTTGAAAAATTGCTGTGCAAATACTGTGTAACATAAAAGTTGCAATGACCGCCATTTTATTCCATAGTTTGTCTGCTAAAACAATATATATCATGTCTGGGGTTCTGAGTAAATTTTTAGCAAAAAAAATATGATTTTTACATGTAGGAGAGACGTGTCAGAATTGGCCAGGGTGGCAAGGGGTTAATTACCATAAGTAAGTAATATACAAATAATTATTATATATTATTTTTAAGGTAATTTACTATATTTTCAAAAACTGTACTCAAGCAGGTGTCTTAATGGACAAATTACTGAAGTTTGACGTTATAACTTCCAACCAGTAATCTCTCAGTAAATAGATAAATAATAAATGATTATCTTATAACATATAATATATGATTTGGCTTGTACCTTTTCAGCAGCAGCAGCAGATTCTAATTCTCCCTCTTACCTGTATGAGAAAAACATGGCAATATGGATAAATCTTATACACATAAACCCATGTATTTCCTTGTAGTTAAGAGGGCTGGAAGGGAGTATTTGTCTTTTAGACACATGCCCCCTTCTATGACATGCAGTGACGCGTGCCTCCACAGCAGCATTTTTATTGGACAGATTGGGCCAAATGTGCTTTACCATTGGTCCAAAGCTCCAAACTGTCCATTGAGCTCAGTGCCTCTGACAAGAAGTGAGGAGAGGCACTGTGAGCTCATCCTTCAGTCTGCTGCAAACACAGTGTATCAGCTTGTATTTAAACTGGCTGCTCTGTATGTAGCTTCTGACAGGCTGCACATGGAGCCCTGTATGTCCGGAACTATAGATGATAGAAGTCCCATATTTTTACCAGTGGTGGGGTAGGACTTTGGCTACATACCTAGCAATGACCCTCGAAGTTGATCGTGTTTTTTTTTTTTTTTTTTTTTTTGTATGTTTATGGCAGGTGAGGCTCTGCCTCATCTGCCTCCCCTGGCTGCATGTCCCACTCTGCATTGAATAAAAAGGCTGTTTGATCCTGTCTTCTCAGATCCTGCCCTTCAGCCACAGTCCCCAAACAATCTCATGATAGAACAAAGCCCTGACACATGCTGCACATGCTCAGTTTGATGCATATTGCTAGAGAGCTTTTTTTGGGAGACTGCATGTGATCAGCACTGTCCAGACAGAGGGTCAGGGGTCCTGCAGGCTCATAGGACAATCAGGCAAGAATGAAAACTCCTCTGACAAGCTTTATCCAGACTCTGATAGAAGTCACAAGACTGCTACTGTATGTGAACCAGCTCCATAAAGAGCCGGTCACAATCTCCCACCATACAAATTGAATGCGGGAAAACATAGGTGTGCACCCGGCCTGATGGTTAAAAAATGGTATAGCAAGCTCTGAAATACTTATCTTTCCCTTAAAGTTCTTGAACTTTGACAGTGCTTTGGCACTGGTCACCTGGTTTCTGCTAAAGGTTGATATTCATCTAGAGCAAGGATCTCCAAACTACGGCCCTCCAGCTATTGCAGAACTACACGTCTCATGAGGCATTGTAAAACTCTAACATTTATAGACATGACTAGGCATGATGGAAATTGTAGTTCTTGAGGGCAATAGTTTGGAGACCCTTGATCTAGAGCAAGGCAGGCAGTGGCTTCCACTTCGTCAACAGAGATTACAAGACTAAGTGACCAGTTATGTGGCATGCACTGAATTGAGACTGGAGTGGTAAGTATTTTAGCCCTTATATTATTCCTTATTTAGCCGTCTACACAAGACTATTAACATAGGTTTATATCTCACAATAGGTCCCGTTTAAGAGTGTATACCAGAAATAAATTTGGTTTTATTGGTAGCATTGAGTGATAGGAGTAGACTGAGTGAAGAAACCTTACCAAGAAGATCCAGGACACCAAGGTTCCTTCTCAGATCTTCTCTCCTTCACTGGTCCGGTCTTCCTCACTTCTTTAAATAACATGTCAAACTAGCAGCAGACGAGACCTGTGCAGAGAATCATGCTGGAAAATATACTTTTAAAGGTTCAGTTTTCATCTCACGCTATGATGAAGAGGGTGTTTTTGGACCCCAGAAATGTGTTGGACACGATATTGATCGTCCCTCTGACCCTTACTGGAATAAAGCCGTATCTGGACCTTTCAGCGGTGGTGTGTTGCTTCACTTCACATTTTTGCTACACTACACTACAAACCAAGGAGAACATGGAGGTCCTCTGAAGTGCAGAAGCTGCCTGGCTGGGAACCATATCACCACATCAACATTGTTACATTACAATAGGATAGCAATACCTATAATAATAATAATCTCATGGGTCCAATGCTTTTTTTCTACTTTCTTTAAATAATGTGCCTGCCCGAGGGGGTAACTGTATCCTCTCAGTACCAGACATGCGTGAACTGTGTGGAAAGGTGAAGTAGGGGTAAGCACAGGAATCTAACAAGCTACAAATTATAGTCTGCATACAGCCTGCACCCATCACACGCCATTCAAAATGGAACTAGGTTTCTTTTTAAAACTTGTTGACATTTTGTAGAAATGCATACTAGCCTTTTTTCATTACAGTCAAATATTCACTTTGCTTATTAGTGCAAAATACTGAAAAATGTCAGCACAATAACTTTTGTAAATATCTCCAGTCAATAAAAAAAATGAATTATGTTTTATATGACCTTTTAGTTTATTGTTGTTAAGTGAAGTCTTATTCTTCATTCTAACCTACCTGTAACATATACAATATATAGCTAAGTCTTACTACTCTAAAATAGACTGGGAAAACAGAAAATTGTATACTTACCTGACGGTAATTTTCCTTTCCTGATGCAAAGCACGACAGCATATACGTACGGGCTGGCTCCGCCCCCAATCCCAGTTCCAGGATCCGGTTACACTATAAAGCCATTCACCTCCCATCATGCAGCATTCTCTTTAGCTATCATCAATGCGAAGCCCCTTGGGAGGGACCTATATGCTGTCGTGCTTTGCATCAGGAAAGGAAAATTACCGTCAGGTAAGTATACAATTTTCCGTTTTACTGACACAAGCACGACAGCATATACGCATGGGACTTTGCAATCACCACAAAAGAACAAGGGTGGGTAATGCTGTAATTTTTATTTAGTGAATGGGTCTGTCCAATACAGCGCAGCCGAATTGCACTGTGGTTAAGGCTGCTGGATCCACCTTATAGTGGTCCAGGAATGTGCTAAATGTAGACCATGTTGCGGCCCTACATATTATCTCTGGTGAAATTCCCTTGAATTCGGCCCATGAGGTCGCCATACTCCTGGTGGAGTGGGCCTTCAGTCCTCTTCTTGGTGGCTCTAGCTTCTTGATGCAGTATGCTCTCCGAATTAACTTTACCAGCCATGTAGCCAACGTCCTAGGGGACGCTGCTAGCCCTTTTCTGCCTCCTTCCGGAATCACGAATAGGTTCTCTGCCTTCCTGAAAGTAGAAGTCCTCTCTACATAGGTTTTCAGCGTAGCCCCCACATCTAGCTCGCCTGGTTCTGCTAGTGTGTCCCTCTGCAAGGTTGGGAGCACTATGTCTTGACTACGGTGAAATGCTGTGTTAACCTTCGGGCGATGGTGTGGCAATGTTCTTAATACCACCCTGTCCAGGAAGTGGCAGAAGTAAGGTGGCTTGTAGCCTAGCGCGTGGATGTCCGATACTCTCCTCCCTGAGGTGATGGCTGTGAGGAATACCGCCTTCAGTGTTATGTCCCACATTGATGTTTGACCCCCCGAGAAGGGGTTTTGTGCTAATGTGTCTAGGACCACCTGCATGGAGGGATATATGACCGTCTTGAAGGCTGAATTCTGGTACAGGCCCTTAGAAACTGTTTCATTAGCGGTTCTGTGGACCATCTGACTCCCGTCAGTGAGGATAGTGCTGATACCTGTACTCGGAGTGTGTTAGCATGTAGCCCCTTTTCCAGTCCGGCTTGTAAAAAGGTCAGTATCTGGTATACCGACGGAGCCTTCGGGTTAAATTCTTGAGTTCTTGCGAACGCAGAAATTCTTTCACACACTCTTGCGTAGGTTACGTTGGTTGCTGGGGCTCTTGCTTTCAGCAAGGTTTCAACCACTGCTGCCGTGCAGCCAACTTCCCTTAGTCTCTGCCCCTCAGCCTCCAGACAGCTAAGTGGAGTTTGCCAGGGTCTGCATGTAACACCTGTCGCTGACTCAGGAGTGTCGGTATTTCTGGTAGCAATATTGGTGGCTCCATTGCTAGAGACTGCAGCAGCGGATACCACGGTCTGCAAGGCCAACGCGGTATTATTGCTATGACTATTCCTGGGTGCCCCTGTACTCTCCTGAGTAGCCTGAAGATCACTGGTAGTGGAGGAAATACGTATGCTAGCTTGGACTCCCATCTGGTGTTCAGCGCATCCACCGCCACTGCCTCCGGGAATCTTGCCTTGGCTATGAATCTTCTGCACTTTGTGTTGGCTGGTGTCGCCATCAGATCTAGATCTGGGTGTCCCCACTGTCTGCATATCTCGGTATAGACTGCTTGGTCTAGGGACCACTCCTTGCCATCTACCGTCTTGTGGCTTAGCGCGTCTGCCAGAAAGTTCTGCGGTGCCGGCACATATGTTGCCATTAAGTGTAGCAGGTTCTGTTGCGCCCATACCATAATGGGTGCTACTTCATTCATTAGTACTCTGCTCCGAGTCCCACCTTGGTGTTGCACATACGCTACTGCCGACCGATTGTCCATAGAGTCACTGTGGACCCCTTGATTAGCTTCTGGAAAGCCTTCAGTGCCTGGAGGGCTGCCCTTAGCTCTATCACGTTTGACCCTTTGTTCCCCTGATTGGGCCATCGGCCCTGGGCTAACCACTCCCTGTGATGGGCTTCCCAGCCTGATGCTGAGGCATCTGACGTGACCACTAGTGCTGTATCTGGTACTTGTTGATGGCAGTTGAAGAGGTTCCTCTGTTTCTTCTACCACACGAGGGATTGCTTCATTGTTGTCGTAATCCTTATTCTCTGTCGTGTGGATCCTTCCCACTGGTTGAGGAACCCTATTTGGAATGGTCTCAGACGCCAGTGAGCCCACTTGACCATCTGGATAGTCGCTGCCAGTGACCCCAGTAGACTTAGGCATGTTGAGGCTGGGAGATGAGTCCTTGCTCTCACTACTTCCACCTTCCTGATGAGCGCTGTTGCCCTCTGTGGGGGTAGTTCCACTGTGTTTCTCACCGTGTCTAGGATTGCTCCTAGGAATAATAGCCTTTGTGAAGGTTCTGGTTGGCTCTTCTGCCAATTGATGATCCATCCAAATCTCTCTAGTGTGTGCACTAGTACCTCTCGATGTTCCAGGAGAGTCTGCACGTTCTCTGCAACCAACAGGATGTCGTCCAGGTAGTGGAATGTTTGCAGCCCCTGTTCTCGCAAGATGGTAATCACAGACAGTAAGATCTTGGAGAATGTCCGGGGTGACGTAGAGAGGCCAAATGGTAAGCATATGAATTGGAAATGTTGGTCCTTCACCGCGAAGCGCAGGTATTTGTGGAACTGAGGGTCTATCGGTACGTGTAAGTACGCATCCTCCAGATCTAAGGATAACATCCAATAATTTCTGCTCAACGCCTGCGTGACTGATAGTAGTGATTCCATCCGGAATTTGGGCACTGCGATATTCTTGTTCAGTTCTCTCAGGTCTAGTACAGGCCTTAAGTCGCCTGTCTTTTTCCTTATTAAGAAGAGCGGTGAATAGAAGCCTTGACCTTCTTGCCCTGTTGGTACTGATTCTATGGCGCCCTTCCGCAATAGTGTCTGAATGTACTCGTCCAATATTTGCCTCTTCTGTTGACAATGTGGTAATTGTGTGTGTGTGAAATGGGGTAGCCGTGGAGCCGTGGAGAATCTCCATCGATGTCCCACACCTACCACAGTACATGCCCATGAGTCCCTGACCTGTTCCGTCCAGACCTGGGCAAAGTTCCGCAGTCTGGCGCCCACTGCCCCTGTCTGGACGGAGACACCCTCAAAAGGGCTTCTGCTGTTGTGTGAGTGCTGTTTTCGACTTAGCCAATCGGGTCATGGTTGATTGGGCGGATTTCCAGCCTCTTCTGTAGTCCTTCACTGGCCTATAGGGTCTAGACTCTCTGGCCCTGTTAGCATACTGTCTTCTCTCTACGCCCCGTCTCGGCCTTGTTTTTGCATCCTGGGGAAGCAGGCCTGACTTGCCCCCTGTCACTTTCGATATCGCCGAATTTAGCTTGTCCCCAAACAATGCTGATCCGTCGAATGGGATACGACACCAATTTGATTTCGAGGACGCGTCCGCTGTCCACGGTTTGAGCCATAGGGCCCTTCTCGCCATCACTGCGTACAGTATACCTCTTGCTGAGCAGCGCAGAGAATCGATCGCGGCTTCCCCTACGAAGTCACCTGCATGCTTGATGTCTGCAAGGAGCCTCAGTAATCTGCGGTTGTCCGTTTCTGCGTTCAGCTCTAACTCCGCCTTCTCTGCCCATGTTCTGATGGCTCTGGCTACTGATGTTAGTGCTAAGACTGGCCTGCATGCGTTTCCTGCTGATGTATAAACTCTCTTTAGCTCTGCGTCCATCTTTCGGTCCAGGGCGTCCTTGAAGGATACCGCGTCGTCCATCGGCAGCGTCACGTGTCTGGCGAGCCTCATGACCGCTGCGTCTACTAATGGGGGTACCTCTAGCGAGCGTACCTCCTCCTCCTTGAATGGGTACATCTTGCTGAACCTGCTCGTTAGAGATACCTTTTTATCTACTCTCTCCCACTCGTCAGATATGAGCTCCTTTACCTCTTCTATAAGGGGAAAGGATAGTACTGATCTTTTGAGTTGTGGGTAGTACTTCCTGGTTTTTGAAGGCTGTACTGTCTCCTCTTCCCATTCCAAGGCTTCCCTAACTGCCCTTACTAGTGGCTGTACTAGGGCAAAGTCGAACCCAAGCGACGAGTCCTCTTCTGCTCCAGACTCCTCGTCTGAACTAGACCCTGATGGTCTCATTGCAGTTGGTTCCCTGGGAGGAGAGGCTAAGGTGGGTGCTACTGCACTAGTGCTGGCGGATAGGTCCTGAAGTGACTCCTTCACTGTTTGCTTGACCATGCGGGCTATGTCCGCCCTCTCTGCCTCATTATCTACTGCCACCTCCATGAGGCATGCTTTACAGAGCATCTTTCCTGATATTGCCCCTTGACCGCAGCCCATACATAAGTCCTCCCTCTGGGAGTCTTCCAGCCTTGTTGGCTCCACTCTGTGTCGGCCATCTTGGCGCACCTTTGAGTGCGCAGCCGCCCCCTCAGGGCTAGGACCTGGGTCACTGCAGCGGACTGTATACTTGCCTTTGGAAGGACGTTGCTGCTGGTAAGGGCTAGACAAATAACAGATAACAATCCGTTAGTAATGTACTCTTTTTTCTTTGTGACTCCATACACAAGAAATACCTACCTGACCCTCACCTTAGACCACATGGCTGGTCCCTGGGAGAGCTCATCCTGATCTGTGAACTAATTTAAAACAGCACTATTTAGTCTATTGTCTGGTATAATCATAAAGGCTTCTAAGCAGTGTTCCTACCTGTTCACCGTAGCGGTCTTGCCTGGCGCTGACAGGTTCCGCTGCAGAAATTATGTTTGTTAGTCTCATACAAACAGGCTCCTATACTCTCCTATGCAGTCCACTTACCTGCCACTCTGTGACGTCTGCTTCCTGTGTGCGCACCTGCCACCAGGAAGTACTGGGTCTATAAGGGATTGGGAGGGATAATTCCGCCCCCTCTACTCGTCCTGCTCCTTCCTGCATCCCTGTCCCACTCCGAACATCGGGATTACGAACCGGAAGTGCCGTGGCTGCCATCTTTGTCCCCCCCGTTGACAGGAAATCCTCCGAGCGCCATCTTAGTGATGGTCACTCGTCCTTCCTGCCCCGGAAGTTAGTAGGAAGCCATTTTGAAGAAGGGCTGTGCCCTCTTACCTGGCTTTTGTGTGTGTAGAGACTGTGTGGGTCCGTCCCAGCTCCTATCCTACCGTTGATGGCTCTCCCTGAGACCAGCTGCCTACTACCCGCCCCCCAACTCCTGGATATGGGGGGGGGAAGGCCTCCCCCATATAGGAAGATTTACCTCCTGTACAGTGGGGAGCGTCGCTAACAGGAGAGTTTGAACCTGCGCGGTTGGCCAGATGAATCCGGCAAGGTGAGGGAAAAAAAAAAGTCTGCTTCCAGCGTTAGAGTAACCGGCTGAGCATTGAGGAAAAAAAGGAGAATGCTGCATGATGGGAGGTGAATGGCTTTATAGTGTAACCGGATCCTGGAACTGGGCTTGGGGGCGGAGCCAGCCCATGCGTATATGCTGTCGTGCTTGTGTCAGGAAACAAAGGTTCTACATCACTAGACAACAGTTATAAATGGAATTGATTACTTTTATAGCAATCTGTGGGTCAGACTTGTAAGGATATGGTGATGGTGGTTTATAATTTCCTTCATGTTTCCCTCATCATTGGGCTTCAAGCAAGGGTCACATGAGAGACCTACCCGGGATTGGTTCTTCTGGGCTACGCTGTGCACCTTGTACAGGGTTACGCCATCACACATAGGGTAACTTTGCTTCGTGCCCTCTTCATCAATGCCCTGGGACAAAACTGAGGCCGCTGTGGGGAAATACTCAACATAAGGTGTGCCTCTACTCTTAGAGATGAACACACACCAAGAACACTTGCACTGGAACTGTTCTCCAGTTAACTCTTGGTTCCACGGCCCGCTGCTCGGCAAAGCCAGCAGGGTTATTTTTTACACAGACAGATTTTTAACTCCAAAAAGTATCTTTGTACATATGTTTAATGCACTATTATGTTACTGATTGTATTTTGACTTTTGACAGTTATGTCATACATTTAAACTGATTGTAATGGCGGGCTTATGACGGCATTTTGACGCCAGGGGAGGGGTTAGGCCATAAAAGTTTGCACTGATTGGTGGATTGTCTAATAAATACTTGGTGGTGTGTGTTCCACTTGCCTGACTAAGGGGTCCTGCATGGCTCCAAAATGTTGCCATATGTGTACCGTGTGACCATGTGAATAAAGCTTTGGACCCTTCTGTGGAATTCTTGGTGTGCTGATGACATTTCTTCATCCATCACACATGGGGTACCTTTGCTTTGTGCCCCCTTCATCAATGCCCTGGGACAAGGCTGAGGCCACTGTGGGGGAATACTCAACCTTAAGGTGGGCCTCTTAGAGAAGAACATTCACCATGAACACTTGCACTGTAACTGTTCTCCAGTTAACTTGTGGTTCCCGTGACAGTATACACCTTCTCTGTAATCTGCATTTAGAAGGGACACACTGAGCCAATGTCCACATCCACTTGTCCAACATGTTCCACTACTACTTCCACTACTACTTCCAGTAGCAGAGTGGGATCCTGCCATACACTCTGCGCAAGCTCCACACATGCACTTAGCTTAACTCTTGAACCTCCGTACCTCTGTACAGCATGGGGAACCTCTGCATCACAAATCCACTCCTGTTGTGGGAGACAGACCGTTGGTGGAAGGAGTGCCAACTAGATCTCCCTAGAGTCTGTACCACCTATAGCAGGTAAATGCTATCAACAGGCTGCTTGTTACACCTCCGTTACTCTGTGAAACCACTTATGTCTTCACATTACTCCATTTTGCCGGACCCAGGGAAGAACCTGCCAAAAAGACTGAAGAACCGGGAAAGGCATTAACTCCTACTCTCCTGGCTGGGACAGAACATATCTTAACTATTTCACCCTGCTTACAGGCTTACTACCCTACCCAAAAATCTTTTTAGAACCCATCACTAGACATGTGCAGTTCATTTTGTTCCGAATCAAAATTCAGATGAATTTTTTGTTACTCGGATGTATCCAAATTTCTGTGTTACAATATATACAGTTATATTACAGTATCTGTCTTCCTAAATTTGAATAGAAAAGACTGGAATAGCATATGAAAGAATAGACTAGAAAATAAGAGCGTAGAATAGAATGGAAAATAATAGAATAGAAAAAAAAAAACAACAGAACAAAATAGAAATAATATAACCGTCTTCTGAAATTCAAATTTCGAATAGAATAAATTCTAATGCAAATGCCAATTTGAATTTGAATTTTGATTTGAATTGAATTTGAAAAAAATAAATGAAACTAAACAAATTCTGAAAACAAATTAAACAAATTTAAATTCCGAAAATGAATTTAAACTAATCTGAAAACATTTGGCCGAAATTCGAATCGAATGCAAATTAAAATCAAAAAAGAATATGAATTTGAATTCGAAAACAAGAAAAGTATAAAATATAATAGAAATAGAATAGAAAATAAAGGAATAGAATAGAAAAGAAAATAATAGAATAGAAAAGGATAGAATATAAAATAAAATAATAGAATCTAGTAAAACAGAACATAATAGAAAGGAATAGCATAGAAAAGAAAAGACTAGAATAGAAAAACAAATATACAAAACAGGACATGTCAGAGATGCCCTCTTTCGCTGTTATTGTTCATATTGAGATTGGGACCTTTCATCCGTACTATAAATGCTAACCTGTCAATTGATGGGTTTCCAATAGAAGATTGACAATATAAATCTGCAACGTAAGCAGATGATTTGCTATTTCTCTTCACACAACCTCATATCTCTATTCCAGATTTGATGCAAGCATTGGCACATTACAGTTATGTTTCCAACCTCAAAATGAATTATAACAAATCAGAAGCATTGAATTTGTCTCTCCCTTTCATACATTGGCCTTAGTTCGGAAAAATTGTTCCTTCACTTGGGTAGACAGGGCACTGAAATACTTGCGAGTCTAGATTACACCCAGCTTAAACGTTCTGTGTAAAAAATGGATTCCTATAATATGGATTTTAAATGAGGATTTAAAGAAATGGTCCCTCAAGTATTTCTCCTGGTTTGGTAGAGCAACCATAGTCAAAATTAAGGTATTACCAAATATATTATAGCTTTTTCAAACCCTACCAATTTTCTTACCCTCAATTTATTTTTTACTCTTTGCAGTAATTACTTAGGAAATTTCTATGGGCGGATAAAAGACCACGTATTAATTTCCAAATACTTACACGTCCAAAACAAATTGGAGTAGTTGGTTTTCCCAATTTTAAGAATTATTATTTTGCATCTCATCTCACAAGAATTATTAAATGGCATTGTAACGCAGCTAATAAATTTAGAGAATGACTTAAGGGCTCTACCGGTGGAATTCTCTCCTTGGATACCATATGATTCATGCCCTAATATTCTAAAACAACACCCACTAATTGGTGCACCCTAAAAGGTTTTCTCAGAGTGTTTAAATGCTTAGATTTATCCACTTCACCAGGTCCTTTAACACCACTAGGATCTAACCCAGACTTTAAACCAGGAATGGCCTCTTCATCTAAATTGCAAATAAATGAACACACACCCTTGTTGATTACAAATTCTATTCAAAGGGGCAAAATAAAATTGCATACAACTATGACAACAGAATTAGGAGATCAAATTTGATTTGAGTTGGCGTTGTAATCAACAGATGGGTTCTCTCATGCACATTTGGTGGAAATGCCCTCTTATAACTCCATTTTTGCTCTATGAAAAAAATCAAAACATCTTTAACCTTCCTAGCGGTATTCCCGAGTGTGGCTCGGGGTGGATTTTCAGCACCAAGAGCGGTAACCCCGAGCCCAGGGCCGGCCCTACCATGGGACCAAGTGGGACCATGGTCCCAGGCGGCAGTTCAAGAGGAGCGGCACTTTGCCGCCCCGCTCCTTTCCCCTTTATTTTACTATGGGGAAGGGGCGGGTTGCCGCTTATCACACAGACACTGCGGGAGGGCGGGGGTTGGGCAGCGGCACCGCCGCTGCTGCTGCTGCCATCTACGGCACTGCAGAGCGCTCGCTGCCATGCCCGCCCATCCTCTCCGCGGCTCCCCCCCCCCCTGCTGTGTCACGGACGGTCAGCACAGGACAAAGTCAGCTGACCGTCTGGAGCCAACAGCGTGAGGGGGGAGGAGGCTGCACGGAGAAAGCCATGCTGGAGCCTGGAAGAGGGATCGGTGGAGGGCTGCACTGACACTCAGAGCAAGTAAGTGTCAGCGCCACTGATCCCATCTCCCCCTGCCTGTATCCACTACCCCCTGCCTGTGCCTACCACCCCCCCACCCCCTGCCTGTGCCTACCTCCCCCCCACTACCCCCTGCCTGTGCCCACCACCCCCTGCCTGTGCCTACCACC
>BLSH010251454.1:646635-662942 GCA_018402905.1 Glandirana rugosa
GACACGTTACAGTGGTGCTCGTCTGGCCGATGGGGGGTGCGATGATACCGTGACGACAGTAGGTAGGGACGGTGACACCGGTCGGACGGTCGAACAGTGAAGGAGACGCAGCAGGACACTAATTGCGGGACACCTGGGGCTAGTTGGGGCCCCATGAGCACTTGGGGCCCCTGGGCCGTGCCCAGGTGTGCCCGCTCACTAAGACGGCCCTGCCCTTTTGTGGATACTGAGGCAGGAGATTATCCGACTACTATTATAAGGTATTGTGGTCAGGGCCGGTGCTACCACTAGGCAAACTAGGCAGCCACCTAGGGGCACTGCCTCCTAGGGCACAGCCAAGGCCCCTGGGAGGAAGGAGGTGTGGAAGCATCCGGCAAAACTGACAAGCCAGCTGGAGAAGGAAGTGACAAGCTGGCAGGCTGGCCACAGTGGCAGGGATGGATGACAGCAGTGCCATAGTAGCGTGGGGGGTAGCCGGTCTGCTCGTGGTGACATTGCACAGGCTCTTGCTCTCTGCAGTGAACAGGAGGCAGGGCTGGAAGAGGTCATGATCTCTATCAGCAGAGGGCTGGAGAAGCAGGAATGATGCTGGCGGGGGTCGGAAGGAAACCTGAGGTAGCGCTAGGACACTGGGTGGTGAAGAGGGAAACTTGCTGGCTGGTGGATGGGAAGAGGATGGTGGTGAAGGCTGTGGTGGAGGGGTGACATTGGAAGACATCACAAAAATCTCTACTCCCGCCACCTCCACCATATACATGGGCAGGGCAAAAGGGGTGGAGTCAGAGAAGGAGCCAGGGGGGCTTTCGCCTAGGGTGTCAAAAATCCTTGCACCAGCCCTGATTGTGTATGCTAATATCTTTTAGGATTACTACAGTTTTGGACTTTTTCTTCCTTTGGGAACCACTTAGACCTTATGAATAATTTGATTTCTATTTGTGTCATTTCAGATCACCATGCTCTTTAATAGTCTACCTGTCCTCATATTGGATGCACACTTATACATACACTTATATAGCAGGTGTGTTTATGAATGCGTTCTTATGATTTTGAGTTTAATTAATTTTCCCTCCCTCTCTTGCCTGTGTTTTATATACTGTCTTGAACCTTTGAATATATCAAGCCATTCTTCTCATTTGGAACTGTGTCTGAGGCCCCTGGTGTGTGTGTGTCAGGGCTGGGCTCTCAGCTCTCCCTTCTCAGTGCTCAAGTTGCTCCACTTTCGGTAATTGCCAGCCCTCATCGTTCCACAGTAGCTCACCTGGTGATCATTTCCTGCTCATTGTCTAGCCTACAGCCAGCCCCTTCTGGCTATTTAAACTGCCTGGTTAATTTTATTCCATGCCTTCGTCTTGGTCAAACATATCTGTAGAATCTCTGCTGTGTTCCTGTTGAAGACTTGCCTGGCTGACGTCCATTCTGGTCCCTGATCCTGTCTGCTGCCTCTGACTATGCTGATCTCTGGCTTCCTGATTTACTGAGTTCTGACTACCCGCTTTGGCTACCATACCCGGGTTACTACGTTTACTATTTGTGCCATTTTTACCATTTTGTTAAAAGGTGCGATTTTTACTGCATTTTCTGTCTCCGTCTGATTCATGGTTCCTGACAGTGTGCTGGGGTTTTTTCAAAACCAAGAAACGTGTACCCCTATAGGTTGGGATTTTTAAGGCAATTTAAACAAACTCAAATTATAGAAAAAATATATAATTTATTTTGACAAAGTTTAAAAGTAATGCCCATAATCGGACCAGTACAACGAATAGTACAAATAAACCGGTTGTTCAATTGTGCACATTAATACACAAGATGAATACAGAAAAATATGTAAATGTCCTGTATCAATGGTGGTATTACCAAACCCAGGAGAAGTCCCATGGAGAGCCAGTGACCTATCCTAGGAGGGTTCATCCAACGCTTGTCAGAATTTTATCTGAATCAATTCTTTCTTCAGGGAAAGATACCGCCATCTGTAAAGTAAAGAGATGTGCGCACTAATACCTTGTATACAGCTTCATTACATAAAGTCAGTACATGTACATTGTCATTCTTACATTGATTTATATTACTTACAAAATAGCACAGTGTATAAACTTCTCTGTGATTCGGGTTGTCCCAAGTGTATCCCTCTCTCCGCTCATTATATACTTCCCATTGCGTCGGAATAGTAGGACAAAAGATCATCCAACAACCGGTACAAAATCCATAACGTAAAAATGGAAGGTTTCTAAAAAATTACAATGGAATTCAAACATATGGAGCTGAAATTTAGGTAATCACTCAGCTCATTCCTTGTAGATAGAAAAACACCTTATAGGGGGCTTACCTATAGAAAGATGGAGGAGTTCAACCCACAAAAAAGCGCGCAATTGATCTAGATTCTCCAGAATACACTTACGATGGTAAAGGTAGTGGACATAGTACAGTGAGATCTAAACACACACAGGGGGGTGGTATCACTAAAACTACTCATACGGCACCCAACATTTTTAAAAACACTAAGGATCAGGGGGCTATCTCAAAAATACCTGTGGGGACTTTTTTAGAGAAAGACAAGACCCCCCCCCCTACACTCACACCCACAACACAGAAGGGGATAGAGGCATATACAGCCAAACCTCAGATTAAAGGAAATTTAATGTTATCAACCTGTCTTCACACTCCTTGACTCATGCAGAGGAAGGGGTCCTTTCTTTGGGTCTCTCTTTCTGCCCAGACAGAAGTGCAGACAGGTTATAAATGATAAATTATTAAAAGATGTAAACTTATTTGCTCGAAAGCTACTATTTAAAAGCTTCTACTACAAGCAGAATTGCAAGGAGGAAGACGAGGTGGCCCCCAATCTTACAGCGGCGGATTTCAGGGCACTTCGGGACCTGAATCTGCTGCTGCAGGAGAGTGGGTCTACAGAAGCAGAGGCTATCTGGGAAGACAAGGTAGGCGAGGAAGAGGAGGGTGAAGACAGAGTCAACCAATTCAAGAGGAAATCACACAAATTTCCCCCATTGACTCAAAATCCCGCCTTGGCACTATTTGTGCGACAGATCACCAAGGAGATTAAAAATATGAAACTCAATTCTCGCAGTGAAAATCTCACTGCAGAACAACATTTGGCATTAAAGTCACTTAAAAAAAATGCCAGTATTACCATCAAGATGGTGGACAAAGGGGGAAATATAGTATTAATAGGACAATGACCAATACGAGTCAATGTGCCAAAAAATCTTAAACAATAAAAGTTGTTATAAAAAAATTTCAGCCGCTATGGTAGATAGATTCAATCATCAATTCTACTCTTTGGTGGATGATGCCAGACAAAAAGGGATCCTCACCCAGGAACAGTGGGAATTTGTACGCACCAGGCACCCTCGTACCCCAACTTTTTAATTCACCTGGACAGCCGATTGTCTCCGGGAACGGTTGTATCTCGGAGGCAATGAGCCAGTTTATTGACTGGCATTTGAGACCGCATGTTTTGGAATTGGTTTCCTACACTAAGGATACAATTCATTTACTAAAAATTTGGGAAATATGGAAATCCCCAGGACGGCGGTCTTGGTGGCCATTGATGTTGAGTCCCTCTATGGCAGCATCCCCAACAACCTTGGGGTTGCTGCCATCGAGCGGAGCCTTCGTCAACACTCCACTTATGAATGGAAATTCAATTCCTTCATTATAACTATGTTGGACTTTATCTTACAACATAACAATTTCATGTTTAAGGGCTCCCACTACCTCCAAGTACAGGGCGTGGCGATGGGGACCTCGTGAGCCCCATCGTACGCCAATCTGTACCTGGGGGAGTGGGAGAAAGAACTACTTACTCGGGATGAGTTGACATACTACACCAGACACGTCGAGTGGCAACACTATATCGACGAATGTGTTTATGGTGTGGGATGGCCCAGTGGAATTGCTCAAAAGTTATTTTGATGAGATGAATAAAAACAAGCTAAACTTGTTTTTTACTATGACTTATCATGAGAGCCGTATCAGCTTTCCGGATATTTACATTCAAAAGGACAGCCAAGATAAACTTACTAGTACTCTCTATAGAAAAGAAACTGCCAGCAACACATTTTTGCATGCAAACAGCTTTCACCCCAAACCTTTAAAAAAATCGATACCTCACAGTCAATTTTTGCAACTGAAACGGAACTGTATGTCCTACAAGGACTTCAAATTCAAAGCTGATCTATTAAATGCAACATTACGGGATAGAGGGTACACTAAAACCTCATTGAGGAAAGCATTTAACCAAGTAATAGACTTGGACAGACAAAATCTAATATTTACACCCAAAAACAACAAAAAAGCCAGAGCTGATACTACTAGATTCATTATACGCTTTTCCAAATAACATAAACAAATACGGAAAATTCTAACTAAACATTGGTCTTTACTTACGGAAGACCCCATTCTGGGAAAATTAGTAGGGATTTACCCTCAAATTACTTACAAAAAGGCAGGGTCAATTGGAGACCGCCTAGTCCAAAGCAAATATAGGAGCAGCACATAAGGTGACCCATGCAAGAATAGGGCTACCTATCCATGTGGGACATGCTCCTGCTGCCCATACATTGGCGGCAAGAAGCACACAACATTACCCAATGGTGAAAAATTAGTTTCTGGACATTTTGCGAATTGCCATACTAAAGGGGTGGTGTATCTTGCACAGTGCCAGTACGGTTCCTTTTATGTAGGAAAAACAAAACAAGAATTCCAAGCATGGGTGAGTAAACATCTGCAGGGCATGCGGATGGGCAATCTATATCTTCCTTTGAGAAGACATGTAGCCAAATCCCATCATTACCACATGCCAAGAGTTCTTTTTACTGTGCTAGACAGAGTACACATTCCGGCCAGGGGTGGAGATTGGAACAAGACCCTTCTCCAGCGCGAAGTGCGCTGGATTAGGCATCTTAAGGCCACCACAACCCCTGGCTTGAATGAGGCAGAAAGCTTTAGGCCCTTTCTAGAGGGTTATAGTTCTGGTAAACAGATTAAAAGGTCTCTGTCTTTCACTCCGCCTCACCCTCTCTCCCATACAACAGATACAACATTTATATACCTACCATAGGTCCTCTTTGGTCTACCATGACCGGCCTCACCTTTGGATCACATCTCTCCACACATATCCTGTGCCTCTCCTTGGGGGCCTCCCCACAGACTGGTCTGACAGATACCTGGAGGTTTTCCTTTAGATGTTTTCCCTTTTTTTCTTTTTCTTAGATTGTCATTATTATTTTTGATTTGCTTTTTTTAATTTTGATATTTCAATAATTTTGTTTTTACTTGGGGCCAACTTTTTGGCTGTATACATCGTATATGGTATGGTTTTTAGACATGAGGGTTTTTTTGATGTAATCTACCTCTCTGCTCTTTTCTCCCACTGTGTCAAGCACCAGAAGGCCCCTGTGGTTCGGTAAGCTTTTCCGCCCATGGGCCGCCTTGGGCAGCACTTGTTGGCTTGGGTAATTTTGTTTTCTCTCCACTAGATGGCACTGCCCATTGAATGTGCTGTCAGTTACAGTCCTAAGCCACAGTGTTCCCTGGTGTCTGGGACTTACGTTCTGGACGGCCGAAACACAAGAAGCTCTTTACCACGATTGGAGATGCGGTGTGTCAGACTGACACACCACATCACCCATCACCGCGCTGCGTGGCCCCACGGGCGTGCACCGGCTTGTTATCCTGCTGGACATCATATGATGCCCAGTCAGGATAACTGAACCACTTCCCGGCTGACATTCTGCAAACGGCGGTGGGGAAGTGGCTAATGACCGGGATACATATGAATTATTGAAAAGGGATCCAACATTGAAATTTAATAAAGAATTACACACTCTAGTGAAAGGGGCACATAAAGAAGATACAGTAGATAAAAAGAAAACCTTGGAAACCAGTGATTTATTGTCTCCCCAAAATCCAATAATCATTAGATAAGCCCCCGGGGAGGACAATAGTTAGTGACATAGACTTCTTAACTAGCAGAGCATTGATTTCTTTCTCCAGAAACTAGTTCAGCGAACACCAGCTTACTTAACTACTTCAACACCAGGCACTTTTACCCACTGCCTGCTCAGGCCAATTTTCAGCTTTCATCACTATCACACTTTGAATGACAATTGCGCAGTCGCGCAAAACTCTACCCTTAAGAAATGTTTAACATTTTCTTCACACAAATAGAGCTTTCTTTTGAAATGTAAAAAAAAACATGTTCTTTGTTTCTGTTATAAATTTTTGTAAATAAATAATCTTTTTTCAGTGTATGTTATTTAGTCTGTAGGAAAGTTATAGTTTCTGCAAACTATGGTATATGCACTATATTACCAAAAGTATTGGGACTCCTGCCTTTACACACATGAACTTTAATGGCATCCCAGTCTTAGTCCGTAGGGTTCAATATTGAGTTGGCCCACCCTTTGCAGCTATAACAGCCTCAACTCTTCTGGGAAGGCTGGAGAGATGGCCTGGTTCGCAGTATGCGCTCTAATTCATCCCAAAGGTGTTCAGGTCTCTGGACTCAGGCCATTCAATTTCCTCCACCCCAAACTTGCTCATCCATGTCTTTATGGACCTTGCTTTGTGCACTGGTGCACAGTCATGTTGGAACAAGAAGGGCCAACCCCAAACTGTTCCCACAAAGTTGAGTGCATGAAATTGTCCAATATGTCTTGGTATGCTGACGCCCTAAGTGTTCCCTTCACTGGAACTAAGGGGCCAAGCCCAACCCCTGAAAAACAACTCCACATCATAATCCCCCTCCACCAAATGATTTTGAACCAATGCAGAAACCAAGGTCCATAAAGACATGGATGAGCGAGTTTGGGATGGAGGAACTTGACTGGCCTGCACAGAGTCTTGACCTCAACCCGATAGAACATCTTTGGGATGAATTAGAGTGGAGACTGCGAGCCAGGCCTTCTCTTCAACATCAGTGCCTGGCCTCACAAATGCGCTTCTGGAAGAATGGTCAAACATTCCCATAGACACTCCTAAATCTTGTGTACAGCCTTCCCAGAAGAGTTGAAGCTGTTATAGCTGCAAAGGGTGAGCCAACTCAATATTGAACCCTACGGACTAAGACTGGGATGCCGTTAAAGTTCATGTGCATGTTAAGGCAGGTGTCCCAATACTTTTGGTAATATAGTGTATATCTGAAAATTGATCAATCCTGATGCACTGAGGGCCTATCTCATTTCTTGAGGCCCGAAAATGCCAGGACAGTACAAATAGTCCTCAAATTACCCTTATTTTTTGGAAAGTAGACAGTCCAAGTTATTTAGTAAGAGGCATGGCGCATTTTTTGAAGTTGTAATTTTTGTTGTAATCTCTGCTAATATACTCTGAAGTTCCTAAGTGCCATTGAACAGCCTGTTGCTGTGATATCCCATATGGTTCCAAGGCTGTGGATGGATGATTACTAATAACATGTTGTTAATATGGGGTCTTATCGCTTAGTAAGAGGTTGCAATTGGTGGTGGTGTTGAATTTACAAGTCTGCTTATCGTCATTCACAAGTGGAAACAAATGGCAAGATTTTCAATGGTGGTGGAACCCTCCTCCACATAACTACTTCTTTTATTTGCACATTTGCATATAGGTGGTGAAATTCCATTAGGATTTATGTTTATTGATTTATTTATTTATTTTTTGTCACTTTGGAATAGTGGTGTCACCCTCTGAATACTCATTTTTTTTTAATTTTATTTGGATTTATGATGTTGGTACACATATCGCATTTATTAAGCATAAACATACTGATGGTTCCTGAAGAAGTGGATTCATTCGGAGAAATGCGTTGGGTCACAATGAATCAGTATTTTTAGGATATAATGCACTGCTATGCCATAACAATGTTGTAATGCTCTATTTTGGTGTTTTATGTGATGTTGTACAACAAAGTGGAAAACTATTTTATGAATGTTCAATTTGCACAAAGAAACTGTATTTTAATGTAAGATGCTGTGCCTCAAAAGACCCATTTCATTATACTTCTCTATTCTTCAACAATTAAACTAGTTATTGTTGATTGAGATAGTTTAGTTCTGTTTCATCAGGCACACAGTCTGTGATTGACAGCCTCAGTTCTGTTGCTGTGTACTGTGTGAAAGGGGTGTATCCCTTCCCTCCAATCAACTCTCACTGAGCTCTGCATAGTGTAACATCAGCTCCCTGCCCCCTGTTTTCTGAAAGCTCAGACAAGCTTTATAAATGCTGCACTTTGAATGGCTGTAGAGAAGAGAAGCCTGCTGATGAACAGGTACAACCTATGTAGGAGGATTTGCTTTGTCTCTGTGTATCACCTGAGGTCAGTCACTTCACTGGGTATATGGAAGTGTTTACAGCCACTTTAACAATACAAAACACCACTATTATGCCACTCTTACATGGGCTGAATGCCAAAGGCTTGCATTTATAAGTGGGATTCCTCATGGCCATGTAACAGGACCCAGGAAAGGTACATTATCTTTTCTCTTACTATACCAATGTGACCTGTACCTGAACAGCGCAGCTGTGGTGATTTCCCTCCAGATGAAGCTAGTGCGTTGGTGGCGTAACGCGTAAAAGTTGAGCCTGGTGGCAGGAGTTTTAACTGGATTACGTGAGATGCTGGATTTTATTATATACTTATTTTTTACCTAATAATTGTGAGTGCATTTTATGAAGTGGTTTCTGTGTGGTGTATTAAGCCTAATAACCCAGGTACTGCATTATTGGAGGTTGTTTTTTCTCTTTGCTGCCTATGACCTATGTGTGAGCTGTGTGGAGGCATCCTGGAGAGGGAATTCCATTGTTCTTAAAGGAACCTGAACACCAGAGTTTGGTCCATCAGATTGATGTACGCACATGCTTTGTTGACCTTTAAGGGTCTATAATGGAGGTGAGCTTGCACTGTGGTTTCATCTCTATGAAGCACCTTATCAAATACAGACTTTTTTGATTGCACAATTTACATGAAGCTTTATTATTTATTGCATTGACTTTTTTTGCTTTATATGTTTGTTTATTGATTTAATTTGCACTGCCACTTTATATACATGAAACACTTACCTATTTAGTCATTTATTGTCACTTTTTATTTATTAATTTATCTTGATTTAGAGGCAGCGCGATCACACATTTTAGTATTGATTTGCAGCTGTGGTGATGTTCACCAGTCCAGAAACATTGGAGTGGGATCCAGAAGGACCTCAACCAGTTGCCGACCGCCTACCGCAGATGTACTGAGGTAGGTCGGCTCTATTGCGAGAAACTACGAACTTGTAAGTCATTACGTGCAAAAGACACTGGGGGCGCTCATTGGACACAGGGGGAACCAATCAGCGGGTCTGGCGATCGTTCCCAAGCGAGGCAGAGCGCCGTCCTGACAGGGAAGAAGGAAGAAGGTAGAGATCTTATGTTCTTACTAAGCAGGAACACAGATTTCTGTCTTCATCCAGTCAGGCAATCTCCCACACAGTTAGACAGCAGTCCCTAGGGACACATTTAATCATCTGATCGCCCCTGATTTTAA
This sequence comes from Glandirana rugosa, assembly GCA_018402905.1. Taxonomy (NCBI): domain Eukaryota; kingdom Metazoa; phylum Chordata; class Amphibia; order Anura; family Ranidae; genus Glandirana; species Glandirana rugosa. The sequence continues at coordinate 656,153 of BLSH010251454.1, forward strand.
CCCCTTCCCTGCCAGTGTCATTAGTACAATAACAGTGAATATTTTTAGCAGTGATCACTGTAATAATGTCATTGGTTCCCAAAAAAGTGTCAAAAGTGTAAGTTACGTGTCTGATTTGTCCGCCGCAATAACGCAGTCCCGCTAAAAATCGCTGATCGCCGCCATTACTAATAAAAAAATAAAAAATAAAAATGCCATAAAAATATCCCATAGTTTGTAGACGCGATAACTTTTGTGCAAACCAATCAATATACACTTATTGGGATTTTGTTACCAAAAATATGTATCAGAATACATATTGGCCTAAATTGAAGAAGAAATTAGATTTTTTTAATTTTTTTTATTGGCTATGTTTTATAGCAGTGCTAGATCCCAAATAACACCAATAATAATACATTCATAAAAAATATAAACAAAGTATATGAAAATATGATGTTTTTTCTTAAAGAATAATAAAAATACATCAAATGAAAAGTCCAGTGCAAAAAAGTGGCAATAACAATAATGTGCAGTCCTTCTTCAATAAAGTGATGAGTGCTTGACAAACAAATCCCAGTGTCAGTGGGCATACATAGGTGCTGAAACCCGAAATAGAGACCAAACTCCGTCACCATGTGCAATGGCCACTCACCTCAATTCCCAAGGTAATGCGCATAAAACTGCCAAAGTAATCTCCATATGTTGTCCTCCGTCATTTGTCATCACACATGCACTAACGAAAACAACTCCTCGTGGTGTAGTATAAAGCAGGGGGTTTGTTAAAACAAAGGTAGACTTAAATTTACAAAAGTATGGGATCACACATCAGCAAGACGCTGGAAAAGCACAACTTCCGGTTTCGTCTGTAACTGGAAGTGACGTCACCTGGCTCCTCCTGGCGTGTTGCGTCACTATCAGGGGACTTTTGTCAAAACTTGGGGTTGTTTTTCAGGAGTTGGGCTTGGCCCTTTAGTTCCACTGAAGGGAACTCTTAAGGCGTCAGTATAGTAAGACTTTTTGGACAATTTCATGCTCCCAACTTTGTGGGAACAGTTTGGGGGTGGCCCTTCCTGTTCCTACATGACTGCGCACCAGTGTACAAAGCAAGGTCCATAAAGTCGTGGATGAGTTTTGGGTGGAGGAACTTGACTGGCCTGCACAGAGTCCTGACCTCAAACCGATAGAACACCTTTGGGATGAATTAGCGTGGACACTGCGAGCCAGGCCTTCTCGTCTAAAATCAGTGCCTGACTTCACAAATGGAATTCTGGAAGAGTGGTCAAACATTCCCATAGACATACTCCTAAACCATGCGGACAGCCTTCCCAGAAGAGTTGAAGCTTTTATAGCTGCAAAGGGTGGGCCAACTCAATATTGAACCCTACAGACTAAGACTGGGATGTCATTAAAGTTCATGCGCGTGTAAAGACAGGTGTCACAATACATTTGGTTATATAGTGTATAAGAGGGCTGGGATAGGGGAAAGTCTGTAGTAAAGGAGAGGAGAACTTTGGCAGGGCTGACAACGCTTTTTTGAGATTTCAGTGGACTAGAGACACCATGTTGTCAGCTCATTAACCACTTTCCGCCCGGCCTATAGCAAAATGACGGCTGGGCGGTGGTTCAGTTATCCTGACCGGACGTCATATGACTTCCAGCAGGATAATCCGCGATTGCGCACCCGAGGGGGTGTGCATTGCAGTGATCGGTGGTGCGGTGTGTCATTCTGACACACCACATTACCGATCTCGGTAAAGATCCTCGGTCAGAAGCTCTTTACCACGTGGCCAATCACGGCTGCTCACAGTGTAAACAGGAAGAGCCGTATATCGGCTTTTCCTCTACTCGTGTCTGCAGACGAACAGTGCCGCCTATGAGTGCCCATCAGTGCTGCTTATCAGTGCCCATGAGTGCTGCATATCAGTGTCACCTATCAATGCCCATCAGTGCTGCTTATCACTACAGCCTATCAGTGCCCATCAGTGCTGCATATAAGTGCCTCATCAGTGCCAATCAGTACTGCCTCATCAGTGCCCGTCAGTGCAGCCTCATCAGTGCCCATCAGTGAAGGAGAAAACATACTTATTTACAACATTTTGTGACAAAGAAAAACTTTTTTTTTTCAAGATTTTGGTCTTTTTTTATTTGTAGAGCAAAAAATAAAAAACCCAGAGGTGGGCAAATATGACCAAAAGAAAGCTCTATTTGTGGGGAAAAAAATTATAAAAATGTTGTTTGGGTACAACGTCGCACGACTGCGCAATTGTCATTCAAAATGCAACAGCACTGAAAGCCGAAAATTGGTCTGGGCGGGTAGGGGGGAAGTGCCCGGTATTGAAGTGGTTAAAGGAAGTTAGGAGCTAACTGGATTTCTAACAGATCAAGGAGTTTTGTTTTGTTTTGTTTTTTTTTGTACTTTTTTAGAGGGAAAAAAAGATTGGACATGAACTGGACTAATGTACTGCATTTTTTTTATTTTACCCAGACATACAATTTAATAATGTGTTTGGTGATAGTCTTCCAAACAGCAAGGGATCTTTACTCTGAGATGCAAGTATAGTCAAGTATTGCACCTGCGGCAAACAGTAGTTACATGTTAATGTTTAATATCATTAGGATAATGTGATTTACACAAGAAATTGCTGCTAAAAACATTTTATTATTATGGTCTTTTTATATTGTTGATGTGTTCTAAAAAGATTTTTTGGGTGGGGTAGCAATCCTGACCTGCAGCTTGCTATAAAAGTAATCTATTCTTATAACCATTGACTAGAATCCTTGTTTCCAATTCTATTTTAGAGTAATAAGACTTACCTATATATTGTATAAGTTACAGGTAGGTTAGAATGAACAATAAGACTTCAATTAACAACAATAAACTAAAAGGCCATATAGAACATAATTTATATTTTTTTTTTTATTGACTGTAGATATTTACAAAAGCTATTATGCGGACATTTTCCAGTGTTTTGCACTAATAAGCAAAGTGAATATTTGACTGTAATGATAAAAAGCTAGTATGCATTTTTACAAAATGTTGACAAGTTTTAAGAAAGAAACGTAGTTCCATTTTGAATGGAGTGTGATGAGGGCAGGCTGTATGCAGACTATAATTTGTAGCTTGTTAGATTCCTCTAGCTTACCCCTACTTCACATTTCCACACAGTTCCCACATGTCTGGTACTGAGAGGATACAGTTACTCACTGAAATATTTGGGGCAAATAGCATTGGACCCATGAGATTATCTTATAGGTATTGCTATCCTATTTTAGGGCCCTTTCAGCCTTACCAAAAGCAGAAGAGAAATGCATGACCAGTAAATTCTCTGAACTCTTCACACCAGTCAGTTTTGAGTCAGTTGCATTTTTAAAGTCCTGCATGCTGCATTTTTGATGCATCTTTGGTGCGGTTAAAAAAAAAATGCACCTCTTCATTGAAATAAATGGAAAATGCATCAAAAACATAAAAAAACACACACGGTTGCGTTTTTGGTGCATTTTTTGAGTCACATGTCTTTTGTTCACAGGTGAAAAACACAGCAAAAAAGCATATGCATTTTTACTGTGTTTTCCCAACTGAACCTTGATGTAAAAATGTTGATGTAGCTGATATGGTTCCCAAGTGGGCAGCTTCTACAATCAATAGGATCTCCAAGTTCTCCTGGGTTTGTAGTGTAGTGTAACAAAAGTGTAAATTAAAGCACCACACCATTGCTGAAAGGTCCAGATACGACTTTATTCCAGTAAAGGTCAGAGGGACAATCGAAATCGTATCCAACGCATTTCAGGGATCCAAAAACACCCTCTTCATAATAGCTTGGGATAGAAAACAATACATTTGGGAAAGACATTAACTTTACTTTTAATGGTATATTTTCCAGCATGATTATCTGCACAGATCATGTCTGCTGCTAGTTTGACATGTTATTTAAAGAAGTGGGGATGACTGGACCAGTGAAGGAGAAATGATCTGAGAAGAAACCTTGGTGTGCTGGATCCCCTTGATGAGATTTTTATACTCAGCCTACCCCTATCACTCAATACCAGAAATAGATTTGGTTTTATTGGTAGCCTTAACTCTTAAACTGGAACTATTGTGAGATATAAACCTATGTAAATAGCCTTGTTTTAGATCAGTGGTTCTCAACTCCAGTCCTCGGGACCCACCAACAGGCAAGATTTTAAGTATTACCTTGGGGAGATGCAGATTAGAATACTGCAATCACTGAGCAGTAAATTATATCACCTGTGATGCATTTCAGTTATCCTGCAAACCTGGCCTGTTAGTGGGTCCCGAGGACCGGAGTTGAGAACCACTGTTTTAGATGGATAAATTAGGAGGAAATATAAGGAGTAATATAAGGTCTGAAATACCACTCCAGTCTCAATTCGGTGCATGCCACATAACTGGTCACTTTGTTTTGTAATCTCTGTTGATGAAGTTGGATCCACTGCCTGCCTTGCTCTAGATCAGTGGTTCTCAACTCCTGTCCTCAGGACCCACCAACAGCCCAGATTTTAAGTATTACCTTGGGGAGGTGCAGACTAGAATGCTGCAATCACTGAGCAGCAAATGATATCACCTGTGATGTATTTCAGTTATCCTGCAAACCTGGCCTGTAAGTGGGTCCCGAGGACAGGGGTTGAGAACCACTGCTCTAGATGAACTTTTAGCTCGATCAACCTTTATCAGAAACCAGGTGACCAGTGCTGAGGCATTGATCATGTGACCAGTTGGCTGCCAAAGTTCAAGAACTTTAAGAGAAAGATAAGTATTTCAGAGCTTGCTATAACTTTTTTAAAAAAACACTCAGAGTGATGTATTCAGGAACATATAGGTCCATTTTAGGGGAAGCAGTCTCAAAACATTTATATCAGTTATGACTGGATGCCGGTAATTTTACCCGAAGGCTTCTTATTTTCTCCTCCCTCTAATGCTATTATGTATTCTAGCTCCTCCGGATGCTCTGGATAATGTAGAGTGATGCAAAGATCCAACAAAGAGTGAGATCTCCTCATGAGAGAAGCTTAAGTACAGAGTGAATGCCAGAGTCCCCAAGAGCATTAAGAATGTGGTAGCCAATATCCAAAGCAGAAATATCAGTAAGTTGTCACACAACCGACATTTAGTCTTATTAGTTCTTCTATGCCCACAAGGCGTGGAGCGTTTACTTCAGGTATATAAGTTCATCTTTTATAACTGTTTCTATCCACTCCATCCCAGGGATAACGCCAGCGTGGAAGTCCCGGGAATCTGCAGGGACTGGTTCTTTCCTTTTATACCCTGTACAGCTGATCACTGTTCCCCAGCTTATTACTCCAACCTGTAAAGGCAGAAAAGAGGGAAAGATTTTAAAAAGTTATTGCAAAATACCTTCAACTAGACACCCTGATGCTCTGCCCTCTTGTATCATGTGACCGTTTTATTAAAAATGAATGCCAGAATGCTATTGGAAGCAAAATGTTGTCTGTGTTGTGTTCACAGTTACTACAATTGTACAAAACAACAAAAACAAAAAATAGTGATGGTTTTGGATTTCCTGAACTACAGTGTAGTAAGTCTCCTGACTCACATCCCCCTATACCCAACTGTTCTTGAATTTAGCCACAGGGTGGCCAGGAGAGGTTAAAACCAAAAGGGAAACCTAAGCAAATTTTGATTGCTTGGTGCTGCCCGTCTGGGCACTGAACCATAAGTGCAATTACAATAAATACAACTCTTCCCACTGTAAAACATTTTGATGAATATGGCAACTTTTAAAAGTACTTATAGTTTCCAGGCACTGGATTCAAAATTGTAATTAAAAAAATTAATTTTGCAAAGTGCCAATGGCCAATAGTGTTTACCTGCTGGGCCATAAGCCTCTGTATATACTGGTGAGTGGGTTGTCCCTTTGACAGCTTGTTATTACCAGGGATTATACAGGAGAATATAAATTGGCTCCTGCTGCTACAGAGGCAGCAATTGGTTCCCTGTCTGCACACTGACTTTTTTAAGTAACCTTTAAAGTCTAGGACAAGAGTTAGGGTTGGCATTGTTATTAGGAAACTATAACCAGCTTTTACTATTTTTTTAGGGGAAAATGGAGCAGAGGGAAAGGAAGGGATAAGAAAACAAAAGAAAGGAAAAGGAACGGGAAAGGAAAGGAAAGGAAGGGAAAGGGAAAGGGGAAAAAGGGAAAAGGGAAAGGTAAAATGGGAAAAGGGAAAAGGGGAAAGTGAAAAAGGCAAATGGGAAAAGAAACGGAAAAGGGGAAAGGGAAAGAAAAGGGGAAAGGAAAGGGGAAAGAAAGGAAAGGGAAAATAAAGGGAAAATGGAAAAGGAAAAGAAAGGAAAGGAAAAGGAAAGGGGAAAGTAAATGGGAAAGGAAAGGAAAGGAAAGGAAAGGAAAGGAAATGAAAGGAAAGGGGAAAGAAAAGAAAGGACAGGAAAGGAAAGGGAAAATAAAGGGAAATGGAAAAGAAAAAGAAAGGAAAGGGAAAGGAAAGGGGAAAGGAAAAGAAAAGTGAAAGGGAAAAGGAAAGGGAAGGGGAAAGAAAGGAAAGGGAAAAGAAAGGAAAGGGAAAAGAAAGGAAATGGAAATGAAAGGAAAGGAAAGGAAAGGAAAAATGGAAGAGAAAAGAAAATCAGAACGGTAAAGTATGGAGTTGCACTAGTTTGTCATGAGAACAGTTAAAGGTCACAAGGGAAGAAAAGTTATTTTGCAGGCAAGAAACATAAAAATACCAAAACACATGGGCAATGTATTAGGATTGGTAGAAACTGAGACAAGGTAAAGCAAAAAATATTACAAAACTATGCTGGCAATCT
>BLSH010251454.1:689315-706062 GCA_018402905.1 Glandirana rugosa
GCAGCTGTACGCTTGACTTTTCTCAGTTCACGGGCAGTTATTTTGCGCCTTGGTTTTTCCACACGCTTCTTGCGACCCTGTTGGCTATTTTGAATGAAACGCTTGATTGTTCGATGATCACGCTTCAGAAGCTTGGCAATTTTAAGAGTGCTGCATCCCTCTGCAAGATATCTCACTATTTTTGACTTTTCGGAGCCTGTCAAGTCCTTCTTTTGACCCATTTTGCCAAAGGAAAGGAAGTTGCCTAATAATTATGCACACCTGATATAGGGTGTTGATGTCATTAAACCACACCCCTTCTCATTACTGAGATGCACATCACCTAATATGCTTAATTGGTAGTAGGCTTTCGAGCCTATACAGCTTGGAGTAAGACAACATGCATAAAGAGGATGATGTGGTCAAAATACTCATTTGCCTAATAATTCTGCACACAGTGTATACTTGAGTATAAGCCGAGTTTTTCAGCACATTTTTTTGTGCTGAAAAAGGCCCCCCTTGGCTTATACTCGAGTCAGTGTCTCATCTAAACTATGAGTGCTTGTTCACATATGTCCGGTGTATCCGGAGTGCGGATTCAGCGCAAATTGAAAGAGTCCTGTCCAGTGAGGTATGGCTCAGGTGAAAATTCAGGTCCATTGACTTCTATGGGAACGCTTCTAAATTGCACATGTCATTCAGTTGTGATGCAATCCTGACCTGATACTGATACAATCCTGATCTGATCCTGATCAAAAACTGACCTGAAACACTGAAGAACTACTTTGTAAATTAGCTGTAAAAACCAAGCTTCAATTCGCACCGCACATGTGTGAACCCAGCCTGAAAACTGACTGCCAGTGATTGGCTTGTCACTGTGCTGTGGGCGGGGCGGAGCCGGAGCGTGGGTCGGAGCAGCTGACACGGAGTCTGACGAGCAGAGAAGAGAGAAGGTACTGTGCTTTCTGTCCCTGTGTAATGGCCGATTGTCAGTGTAACCGCCCAGTCCCCTGTGTAATGGCCGATTGTTAGTGTAATGGCTCAGTCCCCTGTGTAATGGCCGATTGTCAGTGTAATGGCTCAGTCCCCTGTGTAATGGCCGATTGTCAGTGTAATGTATCTATTTTTATTTTTGAAATTTACCAGTAGCTGGTAAATAGGCTTATACTCGAGTCAATATGGTTTCCCAGTTTTTTTGTGGTAAAATTAGGTGCCTCGGCTTATATTCGGGTCGGCTTATACTCGAGTATATACAGTGTATATATGTAAATGTGAAACTGCTAAAGAAATGTGGGAAAGATTACGAAAAGTGCACGAAAGAGCCAATCTCAGCAATAAACTGTATTTGATTAGAAAACTATACCAAACCAAACTGATGAAAGGCCAGGATATGCAGGATTACATAAGGCCTACCTTGAAAATGATTGAACGCCTGAGAGGTATATAAGAAAAAATAAAAGATTTTCATATCACAGCACTATTACTTGGTGGTTTACCAGAAAGTTTTGAAATGCTTGTCATGGCACTTGATGCACGTGCAGATGATGAACTGACATTGGAATATGCTAAGGGCAAGCTTGTAGATGAATAATATATAATGAAACAGTAAGCATTAAAAGGACAGTGCTTCTGTCACAGAGCCTGCTTTAAATATGGAAAAGGAATAAAAGCAGTAATATGCAACAAGAAACGTGAATATTTTATTTGCAAGAAACCAGGTAATTTAAAAGCAGATTGCAGAATCTGGAAAGCTAGAATGCAAAACAAGCCAAAGTACAAAAGGCCAAAAGTGTGAAGGAATAGACAGTTTTTTCTTCATTAATGAACATGTTTTTCAATCAAAAAGTCACAGCTCATCTTTGCAATCATGGTGTGTTGATTCGGGAGTTACAAGTCACATGACAAATGGCAGAAATTTTATTTACCTTGACTAGAGTAAAACTGAAAAAATCACCACAGCTAATGGGCAAATAATGGATTCAGAAGGAATAGGAGGTGGTTTTATTTACTGTCCTGTTTTCCAGAGTGTCACCAGAAAGATACCTGTGAAAAATGTGCTCTATGTCCCTGCAACAAATGTCTTGCAACAAATCTTTTGTCAGCGAAGCAGCTCACAAAACAAGTCAATGTAGTGACCTTCCAAGGTGACAGTTGTGCCATCACAAAAGGGCATATCTTACTTGCAAAGGCTAAAAATACAGATGAACTCTAGCAGCTGAACTGTGATGTGGTGGTTAATACTGCCAAGGAGGAAAAACATTCAAACTGCATTCACACATGGCACAGATGTCTTGGGCACACAAGTCCTGACATAATATAGGAATTAACTGAGAATGACTATACAAGTGGAATAGAAATTAGTCCATGTGATCAAACAATGAAATGCACCAGCTGTAAAAAAAAAGGAAAGAATCACAAGAAAAGCCTTTCCAAAGCAGAGTATCAGCAGAGATAAGAAACCTCTTGACTTAATTCATGCAGATCCTTACAGTCCAATGAAAAAATTGATTCCAGGAAAGAACAGGTATTTTCTCACTTTTATTACTCCAGGTATACCACACTATATCTGTTACACAGCAAAAGTGAAATACCAGAGAAACTTGAACAGTATTTGGTTTGAGTAAGCAACAAATCTGGCAAAATGCCGAGTGTATTGTGCACAGACAATGGAACTGAATATACAGCAATAACACCCGATCCTCAGAAAGCATGGAATAATAGTTCAAAGTACTGCACCATACAGCCCAAAACAGAATGGGGTTGCAGAAAGAATGAACCATACTCTATGGGAGAGTGGAAGAACCACACTGTTTGATGCAGATATGGAAACACATACTGGGGGGGGGGGGGGTGGGGGGGGGGCTGGGGAAATTATGCCCACATGCTATCTCCAAAATTGACTACCAGGAAAATCAACCGAGAAAACTCTATATGAACTGTAGAATAGAAAAGCCCCAAATTCAAAAAAAATTTGGAAGCAAAACCTATGTGCATATCCCAAAAGAAAAATATACAAAATGGGATGCTTGTGTAAGGGAAGGTTACTTGAGGGGTACATTGAATCCCAAAAGGGATACAGAATTCTACACCAAGACACAAATGAGGTAAAACTTCAGTGTTTTCAAAATTTCATGAACTAACGCAACCGCTTCAAACTGAGGGAAATTCCACATCAGTGTCACATGAAGATAAGCAACAAACTGACATAAAAATAGAAATGAATGCATTGCAGACAATCAAAATGCTGTAAAAGAAGAAACCAGGCCACAAGAGGCTTCAATCAGGAAATTCTCCAAAAGCAATAAAGACATCACAGCCAAACGTCTGTCCCATTTTGCTTGCGTAGCAATACAACAAGAGCCAGATTCATGGGATGAGATGCAAAGAATTCTAGCCCATGAGAAACAAAAGTGGGTCAGAGGATTTGACAAAACCACTTCTAAGAAACAGATTTATAGAACTGAAACCTGAAACAGGACTAATATAAGGAGTAGTTGTTGAGTGGTTCTGAATTGGAATACATTGTTCATGTATTTTTGTACAATAACTACAGATACATTCTTCAGCCAGTAGATGGCAGTGTTTATAAGTTTGTAGCTGCATCTATGTTTAAACTCTATGTCTTTTCTCTGTAATAAAGTTCCTGTTTCCTGTCTGCAGTTAAGCAGCAGATAAATACATGTGGACTATGTACTGTCTGTTATAAAGGGCTATATACAGAATTTCTAACAAGGATTCAGCAAAAAGGGGATTGCGTGAGCAACTTCCTTTTCATCATATCCCAAGCCTGGATAGAGGGACAGCAAGGTGCAATATTTTGCTTGTCCATAACCAAGGGACAGCTTAGTGCTAATACAAAGCCTTCAGAAGCCATCCCATACCTCTAGCTTGGGTAAGTAGCAGCCAGGTGCATTAGCAATTCTCCAAGAAGCAACAACTACATTCTAACAAACGAAGAGATGTGACCGCACTCAGATAAGATGAATTTGTGTAGACTTTATTAAATGTTGAAGTGTAGACAAATCATGAAGGCAGACAAAAGTGACAAACCATAGGCAAATAAGGTTAACGCGTTTCACAGACTACATGTCCGCAAATTCATCTTATCTGAGTGCGGTCACGTCTCTTCATTTGTTGGCTATTCCTGGATGACGGACCAGACCTGCACCTGATTTTTTGGATTTTCTTATCTACACCTGGAGCGGTTCCACCTCTCTTTTCAGTGAACAACTACATTCTACCTACATCCTACATACAGCATTGTTGATGCTAATACCTAGCAGCCAGAGACATTAGCAAGTCCTCGAGATTTAATTAATTTCTACACTTCCGGGTATCCCATGCCTCTCTATTCCCCATCTAAGTTTATCCCCCAAATAAACAAGAACAAAAGAAAGCACTCTGGACTGATCATTGAACCTGTGAGAGAGTCGCAAAATCCCTGTTGCCTGGCTGCGTGTGTAAGGGGAAGCCCCAAAAATCCAGCGGCCCTTATTAAGGTAGCACTACATCTACATATGAATTTTCTGTGTCAAACAAATAGACACAATTGTTTTTGGTGTGAGAATACAGCCGCACAAGCATTACCCAATGAAATGCATTAAACTTGCAATGGTTTATTAATGAATGTACCCCAACACTTGCAGTTTACAGCTTTCAATGCTTTTACCTCCTGCTTTCTAAATGCGGTTTCCCTGAACTTCCGGTTTTCACAGGAAAGAGTTAATAGTGAACAGTGCAGTCTCCAGCCAGTCTGTTAGCTTGAAGAAGGGAGGGGGGAGAGCACCTCATTCAGTCAGAAAATGCCTTGTAGTCATTGAAAAAATACATGACATTCTGTGAACAACGGTGGTCAGTGCCGTCTTTAAGTCAGGGCAAAAGGGGCAACTGCCCTGGGTCCTGTCATTTTTGTGGGGCCCAAAGAAGCTGCCTTATACTTGCCAACTATACTGGTTTAAATTCCCTTGTCCCTTGAAGTTTTAGTCCGGGGTTGTGTCCCAGTATCTCAGTGTGAAATGTTGCTAATAATGCTGCCCAGCTCTGCCCTATTGTGTACAGATGACTCACTTGCAGACCATATGTTTACATGTAAATAACTACCATTAACTGCTTCCCGACCGCGCGCCGTCTTTTCACGGCGGCAGTCGGGGAGCCCTGCGCGAATCGCCGTAAATAAGCGGCGATTCGCATTTTGGCCACCAGGGGGCGCGCGCGCGCCGCCGGCGGCGCGCGCGCGCGCCCGCCGCACTCCTGAGAAGTGTGCCCGCGGCTCGGGCGGACCCGTTGTCCGCCGGCGAGCCGCGATGAGCGGCTACAGGGCAAAGAACAGGGAACTGCCGATGTAAACACGGCGGTTCCCCGCCCTGTCAGTGGGGCATGAGAGATCTACTGATCCCTGTCACTGGGATCAGTTAGATCTCTCATGCCCATGTTAGCCCAACCCCCCCACAGTAAGAACACACCCAGGGAACACAGTTAACCCCTAGCTCTCCCCCTGCAGGTTAACCCCTTCACTGCCAATGACATTTATACAGTAATCAGTGGACATTTAAATTTCTGATCGTTGAATAAATGTCATTGGTCCCAAAAAAGTGTCAAAATGGTCCGACATGTCCGCTGCAATATCGCAGTACCGCTAAAAATCGCAGATCGCCGCCATTACTAGTAAAAAAAAAAAAATAAATAAAAACCCCAGAAATGAATTCTCATCATCCGTAAACGCGGCCATTTTTGCGCAAACCAATCAATAAACGCCGATTGCAATTTTTTTTATCGCAAATATGAGGAATTATATAAATCGGCCAAAAACGGTGAAAAAAAATGTTTTTTTATATTTTTTTTTTGGATTTGAATTTCAGCAAAAAGTAAGAAATTAGGGTTTTTTTGCAAAATGGTCGCTCTTCTTTTGTTTATAGTGGCGATAAGAAATGACGCAGAGGCGATCAAATACCACCAAAAGAAAGCTCTATTTGTGGGAAAAAAAGGACGCAAATTTTGTTTGGGTACAACGTCGCACAACCGCGCAATTGTCAGTCAAAGCGACGCAGCGCCGAATCGCAAAAAGGGCTCTGGTCCTAAAGCTGCAAAACCTTCCGGTTGGTAAGTGGTTAATATGTAAATAGCGGCAGCATTCATATGTAAATAGTGGTGTCCGGTGGCATTGATTTTTTTAAATAAAGGCGGCATTCATAGGTATATCATGCCCATCTGAGGTCATATCCACCATCACCTCTGCTGAATGCTTGAAAATCCTGCCTGCAAAAGAGACAGGGTTGGAGTGGAGAGGATGGGGGAGGTTTGGGGTGCAGGTTAGCAGGGGTTTTAGGATGCAAAGGTGTACTGACAGGGTGGATAAAGATGTAGGTCATGTGTAGGGCAGCCCATTCATTTAAAAGGACTGCTCTATGCGCTAGAAATGCAGAGGAAAATCCCTAACCGTTTTTCAACATCACACAGTGCCACAGCACATATCAGCAGATGCGTGAGTGTGTCATTAACAATTGATGGCACTGCTGTGTTTCTGCTAAAGGGTGGCATGTTTCTGTGGTGTCAGGAAAGTGATTTTGCGTTCCACACACAATTGTGAACGCAGGCTAAATGTCTCAATTACATTGGTGGTCAGTGCAAATCTTCTCATTACATTGATGCTTGGTGTACAATCATTTCATTCACATTAGTGTTCAGTATAAATCCCTCTTTACCTTGGTGGTTACTGTGAATGCTTCTATTACCTTAGTGGTCAGTGTAAACCCCTATTACATTGGTGGGCAGTGTTGAAACTCCTCTTTATATTGGTAGTCGGTAAAAAAAATCAGCATTGCCATTGGTCACACCCTCCCCTCCCCCCAGTACTGCCACTGATCCCAGGAGTTCTAGGATCCCTAGGAGTTTTTTGTCTATTGATGTGTCCGCTCACCTCCCCAGTCCATGGTGTGCAGGCAGTGAGGAGATGATGTGCTGTAACCTCTAGCAACCAATCAGTGAGCAGTAATGATGTGAAGTAATGTCTAGCAACCAATCAACAAGCAGAAATCATGTGCTGTAACCGCCAGCAACTAATCAGTGAGCTGTAATGTGTGCTGTAATCTTTAGCAGCCAGTCAGTAAGCGGTAATGATATGCTGTAACCTCTGGCAATCAATTGCAATTGCAGCCTGATCTGATTCAGCAAACTGATTTTGAGTCTAGCTGTTATTTATTTTATGTCTTAGAGCAGGTGGAGAGCGAAACTGCATGGGGGGGGGGGGGGGGTGGAAGAGAATGTTTGCCCAGGGTCCTATCAATATTAAAGATGGCCCTGACGGTGGTGCTGAGGAAGCGACCCCCTTTAGTAAGTGTGCAGGAAGGCAGTCACTTGGCACAAGATACAGAACATGGTGGTTATTACGGTAGTAGCACCAACTACTGCACTGATTGTCAGTTTCCCCAGTGGTTCATCAGGTATGAGCTATACATACTTACATTGTGACAAGCTGAACCAATGTAACTATGCAATAAAGATTATACCTGCAGTTCAGGTTTAGAGAAAAAACGTTGTCCCTATAGTCCACCTCTCCTTTTGTGCTTAATCGCTTCAATACAAGGCACTTTTACCCCCTTTGTGCCCAGGCTCAGATTTCAGCGCTACCACACTTTGAATGACAATTGCGTGGTCATGCAGCGCTGTACCCAAATAAAATTTTTATCATTTTTTCCCACACAAATAGAGCTCTCTTTTGGTGATATGTAATCACCGCTGTATTTTTTATTTTTTGCTAAAAAAAAAGCCAGAAAATTTTGAATAAAAAAAAGTTTGTCTTACTTTCTGTCAGAAAATGTTGTAAATAAGTCATTTTTCTCCTTCACTGATGTGAGCTGATGAAGCAGATCGTAGCAGGCATTATGCAACGCTATGAACAGCGGAGGGAAAACATACTTGTCAGATGCAAACAGCTGAGGGATAAAGTACTTGTCAGATTGTGTCTCGCTGTTGCGGGGCAGGTTTTCCATACTTGTCATATGCAAACAGTGGATTGAGAATGTACATGTCAGACTGTGCCTTGCTGTTGTGGGTCGGGTTTTCCATGTGCTGAAGGGCGGGTTGCAATAGACAGAAAACTCGCCCTTCAAGACTCCCAAAACCCGCCCCGAAACAGCGAGGCACAATTTGACAAGTAAGTTCTCCCTCCGCTGTTTGTATAGCGTCGGATAATGCCTCTCGGATAATGCCTCCTACAAGCTGCGCATGCGCTGTGTTGACATCATGCCAGCTGATCAACATATCAGCTGGAGTGACATTTGCTACTGCGCATTTTTAGACAGGGCAGTATTCGACAGAACTGTGGCACTGATGAGGAGGCACTAATATGCCGCACTGATGGGCACTGATATGCTGCACTGATGGGCACTGATAGGCGGGACTTATGGGCAATAATAGGCAGCACTGATGAGCAGGCACTGATGGACACTGATAGGCGGCACTGATGAGCAGGCACTGATGGGCACTGATTGATGTGACTGATGGGCACTGCTGGGGCTGCACTGATGATCAGTGCTCTGATTATGTGTACAGTCTCCCCTGTGAGGAGATGCAGCTGATCAGCTCTCCTCGCCTCACACCCTGTCAGTGTGAGGCAAGGAAGGCTGATAAACGGTACTTCCGAATTTACATGTGATCGGCTGTGATTGGACACAGCCGATCACATGGGTAAAGAGCCATGTTGTTGGCTCTTTACCGAGATCAGGGTCAGACACGAAGTAACAGTGATCGCCATGCTGCTGCGTACCCCTGCGGGTGCGCGAGAGCGGCGACACTGGGGCGACGTCAAATGACGTCACCCCAGAACGAGAGGAGATCCTGCTCGCCATCATTTTACTATATGGCGGGTGGGAGATAGTTGAGGGCGAAAAAGAGAATGCTTCTAAAATCTGCGTGTTTTCTGCCCATGTGCGTGAAGCTGTAGGTTTTATTTTCACTGGCATATGCTTGTTTTCAGCATGGAAAGCAGATCCTCGCTAGCAGAGCTAGCAGAAAATCCCACAGAAAGTATTCAGGTTTAGACATGCACAATTCTTCTAACGACTTTACACGTGTATGTACGCAAACAGTTTTTACATGTGCAGCGTCCCCAAAGTCTAGGCGTTTTTGTGAGGTCTTTTTGCTAGGAGAGGCAAAATTTAGTCAGGCCTGAATCTGAGCTGGGGAGTGGCTGGAGATGGAAGGAAGGAACACCCCTTGGAGTTTCCTCCCCTTTGAGCAGAGAAGGCTCTGGAGAGGGGAATGGATGAGGAGGTGTCACTTCCTGATGTATGACAAGGAGCCCTGACCAAGCTACAGTCCGGATTGGGAGGGACCAGGCAGTCTGCCAGCAGGGGGAGGAGAACTCGGGTGGAAGTGTGGAGAATGTAGCAGAGGTGCTGTGGAGGCCTCTACCAGGGAGGGAGCACCCAGTCTGGGGGGGGTGGCTTTGAGGCCTGGAGGCTTGGGTGCAGCCAGGAGTGAAGTGGATTCCTGGAGCAGCACAAGGGAGTAAGACAACAGCAGAGGTGGTACTGAGAAAACTTTAAAGTATCCACTGGAGTCGGTGAGTGAGAAACCCTGGGAGCTGGAGGGAAGGCTGGAGCAGGCTGGGAGAGGAATAGTGGACAGTCTGTGGAGGTGTCAGGAGCCAGTCAGGGGAAGGAGTGTCACTGGGGGGAAAGCAGGTCAGTAAGATCTGGAAGAGGGATGGGCTAAAAGTTGTAGTCCATCAAAGGCCCAGCTAGCACCAACATACTAAGCTACACTTTGAGGGGTCTTTGACCCTGGCCTGTAACGGGTGGACCGGAGGTCCTGCTGATAGAGTGTGGACCTCACCATGTGCTAGCTGCGGTGAAGAGAAAGGAATGGAGTGAGCCTGATAAATTTCCCTTCAGGTCAGGAACCTAAGTAAAGTGAAGGAGCAATAGTCTGCAAGAGAAGTGCCAGAGAGAAGTGAAGGTGCAATAGTCTGCAAGAGAAGTACTGGAGGAAGTAAAGTGTATATACAGTCGTGTATATAGATGGTCCTGTAACCAATTCTTTGGGCTTCCCACAGTCACCCCTTTTCCTCATCCAAGTTAATCCACTAAATAAAACAAACAAAAACAAGAGCCGACCTGTTCAGTGACTTTGGATGTGTGAGATATGGTGGGATTGAGGGCAGCTATAAGGTGAACCACAACTACCAGCCACACCCAAGGGAGCATATGGCTACACATGGTTTCCCCAAATTGCTTGTCTGGGCCAGACATTAGTACTCTCTACTTACAGTGATTGTCAGTTTGGCAATCCATGGAAATTTTTCATTATCATCTTTTGAGTAATCCTTGGAGAGGCCACACATCTCAAATGCATTTGTTTCATCTGAAAGTATAGGGGAAAAAAAAATGAAGAAAAATGAAGAGACGCCCTATTAGGAGCATTGTGGCCTGGCAGTGACACAAAAAGAAACAAAAATAAATATCAGCACTAAACTGCCTTCAAAGATACCATTATCTATGTTTCTGTCAGTGATTTTTCAGTAACAAATGTGAAAAAACGACTGCGCAACCACTCTTAATCTTAAAGTGAATGGGTGGCAGCCAGCATTAACGTGTTCCCACACCTCAAAGCAAAACATAAAGAAATAAAATGCAGTCCTTAGTAAACTTTAAACGTATGATTGCATATTAGTAATAATGGCGACACCCCCTTGAATAAAATTATATAGAAAAACAGCAAGTGTGTTCCAAATTAAAACATAAAAACCAATGTGTACTCTTAAATTGGCATTAAAGCTTCATTCAAAAAATAATTGAATAAATAACAAAAATGTCATACTTACCTGCTCTGTGCAGTGGTTTTGCACAGAGCAGCCCCAATCCTAATTTTTTCCTCCACCGGCACTTCTGGCTCCTGCTCTTCAGCCAGTGCCTCCAAAAGCAAGCCGCTTGCTCTGGGGGCACTGGTGTGTGTTCATTCCTGAGCCTCGCTCTATGCGTTCATGAGACACACAAAGCTTCTCTTCCCGTTCTCTGAGGAATGAGAGACCTGGGAGAAGCTCAGCTGTCGTGAAAGCCGCTGGATCCCCCAATAGTGAATAATAGGGGTGCTGGGAGCCACTGTACACATGTTTTTTTATCATCATGCATAGAAAGCATTGCCATCTTCCTTAAAATCGCTATAAAAAAGAGGTTTCCCCGCATCCAATTTGCATATCAGGAGCCGGTTCACACAGCTCTGGGATGGCTGTGGAGTGAATTGCTCTGAAACGGAGAACAGGGATGCACCAGACCCCTGCCGTGAGCCGCTCTGCATGGAGGTGTGAACCCTGCCTTAGTACTTGGTGGAGAAACCCTTGTTGGCAAGCACAGAGGTAAGGCTTTTCTTGTAGTTGGTTCCCAGTTTTGCACACATTTCAGGAAGGGTTTTGGTCCACTTTTCATTAAAGATCTTCTCTAAATCCTTAAGGTTTCTTGGCTGTCGCTTGGCAACTCGAAGTTTCAGCTCCCTCCATAAATTTTCTATAGGATTAAGGTCTGGAGACTGGGTCATTGTCATACTGGAAGACGCATCCAGGATACATCTTCAGTGTTCTGGCTGCAGGAAGAAGGTTCTCATCCAAGATTTTACAATATGTGGTCCTGTCCATTGGCCCCTCAATGCAGCAAAGTCAGTCCTTTAGCAGAGAAACAGCTCCAAAGCATAATGTTTCCCCCTCCGTGCTTGACTGTAGGGATGGTGTTCTTAGGGTCATAGTCAGCATTTTTCTTCCTCCAAACACGGCAAGTCGAGTTAATGCTAAAGAGCTCAATCTTGGTCTCATCTGACCACAGCAATTTCTCCCAAATCCTCCTCTGAATCATTAAGATGTTTATTGGCAAACTTCACATGGGACTGTACATGTGCCTTCTTGTGGAGGAGGACTTTGTGGGTGCTGCAGAATTTCAATCCATGGCAGTGTATTCTATTACCAATGGTTTGTATAGTGACTGTGGTCCCAACTGCCTTGAGATTATTTAAAAGCTTCTCCCGTGTAGTTCTGGGCTGATCCCTCACTTTTCTCATGATGATCCTTATCCCATAAGGTGAAACATTGCTTGGAGCTCCAGACCGAGGGCGATTGATGGTTATCAACAGGTGACTTAAACAGTTGTCTCCTTCTCACCAAGCTCTTGCTGATGGTCTGGTAGCTCATTCCAGTCTTGTGCAGATCTACAATCTTGTCCTTGACTTCCTTTGACAGCTCTTTGGTCTTGCCCATGACGGTGAGGTTTGAATGGAAGAAAGAGCTTCCGTGGACAGGTGTCTTTTATACACAGTTGTCATTAGGAGCACCTTCTTGAATTGACAGGTCTAATCAGTGTACCCCATGAGCACATACTGTAGCCAGTCTGTGGGAGCTAGAATTATTGTTGATTGGTAGAGGAGCAAATACTTATTTTACTCACTGAACTGCAACTCAATTTATAACGTTTGTACCATGTGTTTTATCTGGATTTTTGGTTGATATTCTGTCCTTATCATTTAAAATACACCTATGATGACAATTATAGACCCTTCATTTCTTTGTAAGTGGGCACACTTACAAAATCTGCAGGAGATCAAAAAATTATTTTCGCCACTGTATATGCAGGAGGATGCCTGACATTATGGTCTGTCCATGTATGGGAAGGGTGCCGAGAAGATGACCTGAGTAAGGATTAAGTCAGAGGTGGAATTACCCCTCAGCGGGGCCCTGTTGTGGATTCCAAGGACTGATTATATTAAATACTTTTTGGGGACCTATATCTTTGGTTAAGTATGGACAGCACCACACAGCACAGCATGGCCAAAGCCTGGTACAGTGTTATTAGCAAAGGAGAATAAGAATGTAAAGTTATTGCTGGATGTTGCAATGAATGTAATGTACTTCTGTAGTAAATGTTAAAGAACTATAAATACTACTATTTTATTCAATATAGAAGTTACTTGTAGGCAGGTAGAGTTTTACTGTGTGCTGCCCCAGTAGGGAGGGTTAGTGGCTTTGTTGGATCCGGCCCGTTGGTTCTGTGTATTATAAAAGGGACAGGTGCCTGGAACCAACAGAGGAGAGAGTGGGGGAGAAGGAGGAAAAGAGGGAGAGAAGTTACTGCTGTCACCTTTGCCAGGGTCTGTCCTGCTAGTCTGCCGAGTGCCAGCTAAGAAACATCTGGCCTCACGATCCTTCTACAGCTTAGGGGAACAGCTGGGACCTGCAGTCTGCCCTGAATATGCCAATCCTGTATACTTCCATCAAGGACTCAGACAAATATGGACTTTTTCCTGTGAAGGTACACTGGGGCAGCCACGTGTCTGATTAAGGGATTATGTAGCACCTGGAGAGGTAAATTTAGTTTAGCTCCTTGGTAGGCAGAGGAGCAGGGGTAATTTGTTTTTAGACTGTGCAGTGCTTCAAGGGCTGTGACTCTGCTAACTCCCCCTGCTTTCTGGAACTCTGTGAATACTTCTAGAATCCAGTTGGTTAAAGAGCAGAGACTTTAGCCTGAATATTTATGGAGTTTCCACCAATCCCTGGGAAGGCAAGGCCCAGAAGGTGGGAAAACAATCCATAAATACTCAGAAGTCTGGCAGTTGGGGAGTAGAGTCCAGGGTCCAGTCATCTGGAGGGGACCCCTGTGCTGGAAGGCTTTGTCCCTGGGGCAGAAGGAAGGCCAGGAGAAAAAGAAAGAGGGAGAGAGACGGAGAAGCTGGAAGCCTCTCACCCTTGGCCAGTTTCAGCTAGGCTTAGCTGAAGACATCCTGGAACCCATGATCCAGCCTGTGCAGCAGTGTGCCAGTGCAGCAGCCACCTGGATCCAAGGAGCCTCTTAAAAGACTATGTGAGTACCTTCCAGTTCAACATACCCCAAGGATACAGAGAGGACAGTAAGGTGCAATAGCTTAGAGCCAGTGCAAAGCAGCCAGAAGCACATTTCTTTAGCTTGGGACAGTAGTAGCCAGGTGCACCTCCAAATTCAGTTTGGAATTGTTGTTGATATTTAAGCTGTACCTCTACTCTCATGTGTGGGCAGCGCCATTGACATTAGTTTATAGCAGCCAAAGATATTAGCAAGTTCTCAAGCGTTTGTCTACGGTTCTTCAGTTCTGGGCATCCCATTAATCCTTATTCCTTATCCAAGTTCATGCCTTTAAATAAACAAAACAAAACCAAAATCGCCGGGCTGATTATTAAGCCCTTGAAAAAGTGTGAACATTCCTGTTGCCTGGCTGTGTGTGTAGGGCAAAGACACACAAATCCAGCAGCCCTTACAGGGGTAGCACTACAATTATTTTAGGGAAAGACTGTTGCATCTGTTTGACTGGCATGCCAAGTTATTTAACCAGTTCCACACTGCCTACCGTCTATTTACGGCGGCAGTGTGGACGCTGGCCGCGAATCGCCGTAAA
The DNA here is from genome assembly GCA_018402905.1 of Glandirana rugosa. Taxonomy (NCBI): domain Eukaryota; kingdom Metazoa; phylum Chordata; class Amphibia; order Anura; family Ranidae; genus Glandirana; species Glandirana rugosa. Next base: position 703,701 of record BLSH010251454.1, read on the forward strand.
AAGACGGCGATCTGCGAATGGCCGCTAGGGGGCGCGCGCGCGCCCACCGTACTACTGAGGAGTGTGCCCGCAGCTCGGGTGGATCCGATGCCCACCGGCGAGCCGCGATGAGCGGCCACAGGCAAAGAATGGGGAAGCGCGGATGTAAACACGGCGGTTCCCCATTCTGACAGTGCAGGCATGGGTGATCTACTGATCCCTGTCACTGGGATCAGTTAGATCTCTCATGCCCATGGTAGCCCAACCCCCCCCCCAAGTTAGAACACACCCAGGGAACATAGTTAACCCCTTCACTACACCCTGCAGGTTAACCCCTTCACTGCCAATGACATTTACACAGTATTCAGTGGACATTTAAATTTCTGATCGCTGTATAAATGTCAATGGTCCCAAAAAAGTGTCAAAAATGTCCGACATGTCCGCTGCAATCGCAGTACCACTAAAAATCGCAGATCGCCACCATTACTAGTAAAAAATAAAAAAAAAAGGAAAACCCCAGAAATGAATTCTCACCATGCGTAAATGCGGCCACTTTTGCGCAAACCAATCAATAAACGCCGATTGCGATTTTTTTTATCACAAATATGAGGAAGAATATAAATCGGCCAAAACCGGTGAAAAAAAATGTTTTTTTTAATTTTTTTTTTTGGATTTGTATTTTAGAAAAAAGTAAGAAATTTGGATTTTTTTGCAAAATGGTCGCTCTTCTTTTGTTTAAAGCGGTGATCAGAAATGATACAGAGCTGATCAAATACCACCAAAAGAAAGCTCTATTTGTGGGAAAAAAAGGACGCAAATTTTGTTTGGGTACAACGTTGCACGACCGCGCAATTGTCAGTTAAAGCGACGCAGTGCAGAATCGCAAAAAGTGCTCTGGTCCTAAACTGGGAAATTCTTCCGGAGGTGAAGTGGTTAAGTAAAGCATTTGAAACTTTGCCTTTGCCTAATCTGAAGTTACTCAATGGGTGTAATGCAAGTAACTGGCACACATAGCATTCAGTTCGGGTCAGCTAAGCACATTGGCGTATAAAGATAATGGTACAAGAGTTAATACAGTGTGAAGATATCAGTGGTTACCAAGCCTGTCGTAAGCGCGTATAAGTGAAAGTTGCGATAGCCTTTTGCAGGAGGGAGTTGTCGTCAGCACTCCCCCCATCAAGGAGAGCAGATCAGCACTGCAGAGGTTCCTAGCCTGTGCACAGGTACAGAAGAGGAAGAGTTAAGTGATGTGCATGCATGGAGTCAGCACTAGGTGCATGGCAGGGCTCCAGACTGTAACTGTGTGTCCCTGCTAAATGCACCAGTGACTTTGCATGCTATGAGTAAGCACCGATTGTAGGGTGCGAAACGCGTTAGCTGGACCAATTGTTCGTTTGCCTGTATCACCCTTTTACTTCAATAAAGCATTTATATCGGAATTGGATCGTTTGAGTGCGGCTACATCCAACCTTGTCTTCCCAATTGCTTGAATGCTGCATCAGCCTGCACCTGCCATGTGATTCAGCGGAGTGGATCCACATGAGGCTTGCATTGTCCTAGAGCGGTGAGATTGTGTTATAGCACCAGTGACTGTGGTGGTGTATATTTAGATCAAGAGCGTTTACTAGAGTTCAGTAGTCTGTTCAAGTAAAGGTACCCCATGTGTAATGCAGCGATCCTAACCAAAGTGCCTAGCATAGCCCAAAAGAACCTACCCCGGGGCAGGCCTCTCATGTGACCCTTGCTTGGCCCCCAATGAGGAGGGAAACATGGATGACGTGACTACCACCTCACAACTTCTGCCCTACCTACATACTATTTAAAGGAATTTATCTGAGCTGAATTACTTTGGTACAGAATGTGCTTTACTAAGTATAGTGAACTGGGAAACAAAATGTTCAATACTTGTTAACCCTTGAGGTTATTAAGTGAAGAGTGACAAGAAGGAGGTGCACCCAGTTTGGGAGAGGGATCGAGGGGGGTGGAGGCCAGTGATGGAGGTTCTGTAGGAAGGGGTGGCTTGGTACTTAGCGCACCCCACTGAGTGGCTAAGTCCCTATCTTAGGGCCCACTGTGGAGTGGAACCATCCCGGCGACTGAGCCTGGAATCATATGTGTGCAAGGCCTCGCAAAGTAAGTGCAGTGGCTCCACTCTTTGCCTTCTGGACCTTGGAGGTAGTGACCGGAGGTGGGGGGAGCTAGGGAGAGGGTTTGACCCACGTGGAGGAAGAACAGTGAGAAGTGAATTATTGGAGTTCCCAATTGTTCATAACTTGTAAAACAAAGGGTCAAGTGATATGAATCATTTCGTGTAAGACATGGTTTCATTAAGTCGAGTCTATTTAAGGAAATTTATCATACATCCATCCCGTCTTCAACACTC
>BLSH010251454.1:718961-729783 GCA_018402905.1 Glandirana rugosa
TGACAATTTCTCTACAATAACTGCTTTCCAAAGAATGCCATCTTAAAGCACCTGATTTTATAATTACATTTTGAACTTTTTTTGACAGATAATGAAGATTTATGTTAGTGAAGAAGCTGGTCAGTTCCAAAAACCAGGGACATTTCTATGGCTCACCATGTGTCAGGGGTTAGTGGAGGATTTCCAGCGTTCCTATTATAAAATAAGGAATTAGGATGGAGCTTGATGGCATAGCACATACATGAAAACCCACATAATACCAGCCTGTGCTGGCTTCCTGTGCAGACCTCACAGCTCATGTAGTTCTTTACCTTTGGGATTTAATGGATGAATGAGCCAGCAATATTTCATTGAGAATTAGGACTGACAGCTGAGTTATACTGTACATTGAGTGGGTGGAGTCTATAAGGGGTGTGGCTTCTAAGAAGTGGGAGGGGAAAAAAGAAGGGCGGGGTCTAGTGCCCCACCATCTTAAAACTTCACCAGCCGCCACTGCTCAGGCAGTACAAAACCCAGGCACATGATTCAAGACCCATAATGTCCGGGTGAATCCTGGACAGGTGACAACCCTAATCGAGTCCGCCCACCCACTGATTGGCTTCCCCGCTGGCTAAGGGGACGCCCACAACTGTGAGTACCCACTCCGCCATACAGCTACGGTGATTCGCACGAAGGAGCCACACTGCCGCAGTGTAACTGTGGCGGCTGGGACTAATGTGGCTAAAGTATGATTAAAGGCAAGACTGGAGTGGAGAGGGATTAGAACCCCTGTCAGATTTTATTACTGTCTGTGCCCCCTTTAGGGATATTCACCCTCTCTATTTGTCCTGTTTACCTTCATCATTGAAAGTGAAAGTAAAAGAAAATCACAAATTTTGGGTCGTAGCCAGAAAAGTAATAGATGGGAAATCTTCCAATGGGGACACTAGTTCTGGTGACCTGGGGGTCCCCAAGGAATTCCCTTAATTTGCAGGGATTTCCTCTCACTTTGTTTGGCTATGGGACAGGAAGTGAAGGGAAATCTCCACAATGAGACACAGGTGGTGAAAAAAAATCTGACAGGGGTTATTACCCTCCCATACTGTATCCAAAAAAAGTTTTGCCTGTAGTTCTACTTTAAAGCATTTGTTAACCAAAAAAAAAATGCTGCTCCTGTCTCTAATGTGCAATTAGCAGCATGGTGCTTTTGCTTTTTAAATTATCCCTCTGTATCCCCTAAAATACCTATTTGATAATGCTAGGTCATGACTTCCTCCTGAGTGCTGACTCCCCCTGTATATAGCTTATCTTGAGAGTCCCGTGGTCTGTGCAGTCTGTCACTAGCAGCTCTCCTATTCTCCTCTGCCTGACTTCAACTCCCCCCTCCTCCCCCTCCCTCTCCCTGTCAGTATGTAGAGTCTTTTCTCTGCTCTCATAATTAACTTTTAAAGCCCCAATGCCCTCTGTATTAGAACAAGAAGTTCCCTTGTGTCCATATTATATCATACATTTTCTTATCTGTATAGATAACACACCTGCTTCCTACATACGGCTCTCTCTGCTCTCCAGCTGACCTCAGCAGCAGTGCTCTGCCCCACCCTCAGGAAAACTTTGCTGAGCAGAGGAGAGAGAGAAACTGATCCTAGGAAGCCAGTGTGTTATCTATACAGATAAGTATACATATTTTATAACACAGGCACAGGGGAACTTATTGTGCTAATAGAGAGAATTTATACAAGTGGCTTAACAACCACTTTAAGGATTCAGAGAACATCTGTAAAGAAGAGTGCACCAAAATCCCTCCTGAGGTGTGCAAACCTGGTCACCAACTACAACGTCTGACCTCTGTGCTTGCCAGCAAGGGTTTCTCCACCAACTACTAAGTCATGTCTTGCTTGGGGATCAAATACTTATTTTACTCACTGAACCGCAACTCAATTTATAACATTTGTATCATGTGTTTTTCTGGATTTTTGGTTGATATTCTGTCTATCATTTAAAATACACCTATAAAAAAAAAATATATATAGACCCTTCATTTCTTTGTAAGTGGGCAAACTTACAAAATCTGCAGGGGATCAAATAATTATTTTCTCTACTGTACTCTGCCTCTAATATGCAAAAAAATTGTTGTAATTCTCTTGGCCTCGTTCACACGGGGCATTTACATCCATGCTCTGTGCAGGACGGTGTTTATCCGCATGGGGATGCACAGGTGTTCCATGCTTCCCTGTGCAGGCAGACCCATTCATGTCTATTGGGACACAGCGACTGCACATGCACAGCCGCTGTGTCTCAATATAATATCCATGTGGGTACAGGTGTGTGTCCCCAAATTCACCCTGGGTGCATTCCGGGTCATACACCCACATGGATGTCACATTGGGAGAAGCAGTTGTGCCCATGCAACCACTTTTTCCCAGTAGACAGCTATGGTACTGCCAGCAGGCAGATGCACACAACACCTGTGCATTCCTGTACTAGTAACACAAAGTCCTGCATGGGGCACAGATATAATTGATCCGTGTGAACAAGGTCAACATTTTTATACATATAAAGTTGATGCTGAAAACTGGTTAATTGTAAAAACAAGTAGTCTTAGTCAGGGCCGGATTAAGAACATCATGGGCCTGGTGCTGAGTATTTTGGTGAGCCCGCGATTTACATATCAATCATGTGTACACACACAGAGCAGGGCAGGGCAGCATCAGCGACTCACTGTGCTGGGCCTTTCTTAAAGTAGGGGCCTGGAGCTGCAGCTCCAATAGCCCCTATGTTAATCCGGCCCTGGTCTTAGTAACTAGTGAATTGTTTACCAAGATGGAACTTATATTTATTCTCTCATTACTTTCCCTAAATCACATTCCCTGCTGGCTAAATGTAAGGCTCTATACCTTCTCTATGAATACTTCCGTAATGTCCTTTGCCGTCTGGAAATTCTTTGGTCCAACACTTTTTGAAGCATCAATGATAATGAAGATATTCATGAGGCCACCCGTTTTTATTTGCAGTTTACGATCGCTTTTATCTGTAAAGAATACGGACAAAAATGACATTGCTGGAAATATACAGATTTTGTGCTAATTCACGTTATGTGTGGTAACAGGCATTTTATGCAAAGTAAAACGGTTGTGACCGCAGGGATACACAGGAAATAATTGTTTCCTACATGTCCCATTCACACTGCAATGCAGCATATGGCTGTGCTGCAACATGCTGCAATAAAATGCTGACATGCTGCATTTTATCACAGTGCCAAAACGCATGACAATGTACGGCAGCACAGCATATAGCACTGTCATACTTTGTCATGAATGAAGTATACATTTTGTAAACTTCACATTAAGTTTGTAAATAAAAAAACATTGGGGGGGAGCCTTGTAATGCGCTGATTCGCGCACCACACTGCCCCCTACAGCAGTTGGCAAGGGAGAGCTGCCAGAGCAGTGAATTGTTCCATATAAAATTCCATTGTTTATATAATTGCCGAATGGAAATATAACATTGCAGGATCATGCTGTAAGTCCAATCCACGCAATGGATCCTGGTTGTGGTGCAGCCCCATTGGTTTCAAAGGGTGAGTTGGACAGGTGGTGCAGCCTGTCAAATTCTGCAGCCAGAGTTAAAACTGCCATGGCCGCACCATGTGCACAGCCCTGTCAGGCTGTAATGTTAGAATACTGTTAGGGAGAGGTGATAAAACCCCAGCTCAGCTGCCAGTTTTTAACACTCTTCAGCTGCCAGTGTGAAAAAGTCCTTAGAGTGAATAACATGTATTTGGCAGGGTGGAATTACAGTCAATATAGGACCTCCACCTGACTCTCCTAACCAGTGATAGCATTATTTGCTTATTATCAAGTTATTCCAAGCCAGACTAAAGCTGACCATATACTAATAGATTTTTTCGAACATTCTTATGGAAAATTTGTACTAAAATTCTCAGCGCATTAGATGATTTGACAAATGCTGTTCATAAGTACTTCCAAATTTAGTTTGCTTTTAACATTCGACTTTGGAAAAGTTTGAAAACAGCAGTCATTGTTCATTTGAGAAAATTGTTCTATTCTTCGCCTCACTGCAAAAATTAATGTTCATTTGACCCTACTAAGAATAAGAAAATCAAATGATTGTTCTTAAAGCAAATCATTTCAAGTGCAATTCTCCTAGTTTATGGCCAGCTTTAGACTGTGAAAATTCAGACTACCTCACATAATATTGCAGCAAGTCCTGGAAATTCATTCGAGAACAACCAGGCAAAGGCATGCTGCTCTATAACCAGCGGTACTCTTGCAATTAAGGCTGTACACTGGAAACCCTAGCCAAGAGCCCCATAATCCCTAAATCCATCTCTTTCTCTGTGAAACCAACCAAATGGACTTCAAATAAGACCAGAGGCCCTGCTTCCCCTGTAAAGATACACTGTTTGGCCTAAAGTTTAAGAACATCTGACCATCAGAACTATATAATTATGAGCCATTCCAAAACCATGTTGGACGGGAAGACCTGCCTTGCAATTTGCGTTTCAAGTCATCCCAAGAATGTTTAGGTTTGAGGTCAGACGAAGGCCACAGTCATGCTGAAACAGAAAAGGGCCTTGTGCCCTACCACAAGCACAAAAAAATGTTTCAAATGTTCTTCTATACCATCCATTTTCATTGAGGGTTACGTAGAACCCTAGTATTCCTCAAGGATTGGCCAGGGGCTCTTTGAGCTGTGGCTAACTGACCTCCCATCTGATGGTACCGGCATAGTTCCAGGTCGAACGCCATTTGGCAGAACCGGTGGCATGACTGTTAGGGGGTAATTCTGGCCACCTCTGTAAGGGCATCATTCTTCCCACTTAGCACAAGCAATGCAAGGGGCATTTTCCCAATGACCCCCAATTGACTAATCTTACCAGGGGTTCCCTGAGATCTGAAAAATTTCCCAAGGGTTCCTCTGAGGTAAAAGGATTGAGAAAGGCTGTTCAATAACATAAGAAAGACTATATACTACGTATTTTCCAACCTTCAACTCTGTCCGGGTCTGATGATTCAATGGTTCCAGCCAAGGAGGATCCAAAAACCTCTGCCACTTCTTCCGGGGTATCATATGTGTAAAAAGCTGTGGACAAGATAGATTATAGAGTACTATATGAGACATGTTATGTGATATCAAGATTTTTTCTAAACATATGCAAGATAGCCCTGAATATTTATTTGCTAAAGGTAGAAATTGAGTTATTTTTAGGTGAGGAATTATCTCTATTTTTTTAATCATACACTTTACGTAATGTTAATGACTTTTTGAAAATAATCTATACATGTAAGGCACTGCGGTTGCAAAGTGTGTTATGGTAGAAAATGAGCTTCACAGGAGAATATGACAGATACACTTATATTATGGTACTACGCTCTCCATAGTTACACTTAATTTAGTGATGTGAGATGTTGTGTGTTTTGTAAAACAAGGGGTAGGGTAGAGAAGGGAAAGGAGGAAGGGGAAGGGTAGGCTAGGTGAGGTAAGGATTGGGTTGGGGGGGGGGGGGGGTTATGGTGGAGAGAGGGTAGGAAGGAAATCCAGAAAAGAAGTGCAAAAAACATTCACTTAGAACAGTGGTTTTCAACTCCTGTCCTCAGGACCCACTAACAGGCCAGGTTTGCAGGATAACTGAAATACATCACAGGTGATATCATTTGCTGCTCAGTGATTGCAGTATTCTAGTCTGCATCTCCCCAAGGTAGTACTTAATAGACATGTGCAATTTGTTTAGTTTTTTAACAAATTTTTCAAAATTCGTTAATTCGGACTAATCTGAATTTCCAAATTTTGAATTTCTGAATTTTCGTTGTTTCGAATTCAAAAATTCGGTAAGCCGAAAGTCCAAAATTAGGAAATGCAGAAATTTGGTAATCGGAAAAGCCGAAAATCCGAAATTCGAAAATTCGGAAATCTGAAAATTTGAAAGCCCAATAATTTGAAAGCGGGAAATAATAACTAACTAATAATAACTTATTTTACTAATTATTAAATTATAGGTATTGGAATTTCCTTGAAAATTTGGCTGTTATTGATAAATTTTGTATTTAAGTTCACTAACAGCCAAATTTGAAAGGAAATTACAATGCCTATAATTTAATAGTTATTTATTAGTTAGTTATTATTTCAAATTGTCTTTCTTATTTTCAAATTTCCGAATTTCGAATTTTCAACTTCGAATTTTTGTATTTTTTACTTCCGAATTACCGACTTTTTCCGAATTTCAGCATTTTCAAATTCCAAATTACAAAATTCCCGACTTTCCGAATTTTTGAATTTCTGATTTCCAAATTTTTCGAATTCCCAAATTTCCGAATTCCGGAAAAATATATAAAAACGAATGGAACGGAACGAAAATTAAAATGAAGTAATTTTTCATCTAGTACCTAAAATCTGGCCTGTTAGTGGGTCCTGAGGACAGGAGTTGAGAACCACTGACTTAGAAGGACCTTATTGGTAATTTGGGGTACTACTTATCACAAAAAGGTACAGATGAGATCAAGGTTGTGTACATGATATGTGATTGAGCAAGATGGAAACCGAACTGCACTCTATTCTATGCTCTTCTGAAATACGTTATTGGATCATCCATAACAGACATACAGCCATAGTGTCTCCACCCAAAAAAAATCTCCTCCTTAATACATTTCACCACATTGTGGCTTGATCACAAGGATGACAAGCAAAGACTGGCTTTTTGATCCTGCACCCAGGGCTTGAAGACTAAATAAAAGAGCCTAGAGAGGTGAGTTGGCACTGGGACACTGCTAAGTATGTGGTTGACCCAGTAAGGAGATGTTAATACCTACAGTTGAATAGAATCTCATGCTTGAGGGTATAGTACGGTCAAGTTTACTATTAAGAATAGAAAGAAAAATTGGAACAAATATATGGTCATCATAATGGATCATTAGGTCAATACTGCACCTGTTGTATGCCAACAGGCCAAGTTTTATTGGAAAATTGATCTTTTACAATGGGCTCTAGCACACAAGAACTCAAATTGGGCATGGGTAATAAAGTTGTTATTGGAGATCATTTTTGTTTCCAAAGACTGGCAATTGATAGTCTGGCTCCTATTAATACAGGTGTATGGGTGATTAGGGTGCGGTGATGTCAAGGTCCACTTTCAGCTTTTAAATGCTTTCTGTGCTCACAGTAGGAAGATTTCCTCTAATTTCCTATGCTGATGACCACACAGGAAATAAGTTGAGTCTCCACAATGCGGAAAGCATTAAAAAAGTTCCACTAGCACACAACACTCAATCTTATTATCTAGATGTCATCATGGTGAGGAAGAGAATGCCAGAAACTCTAGGAGATTTCCCTGCTGGAACCCCTGAGAACTATTTAATAGAAATGACCATTTACACAGGTGTTATAACATTTGATAGTATTATTGTGGCTTAGTTATCTTACTTCTGCAGGATGGTTCCGATCCTGACCACCTCTTGTTCTCTTTACATTCCCTTGTCTTCGATCCAAACATCTTTAGTCCATTCTGGCACTCATATGTCACTTTGCCTTCAATTCTATAGGAACTACCAACTTTACTGGCACCAATGGGGATCCCTGGGCTGGGGCAATGGCCCTCTGAAATGAACATAGAGGTGCTGTAACTTATGTAGAATAATATTAATGTGACCATAATAGAACAGTTTGACAATCCATAGTAGTAGTAAAAGTTAAAGTGTATCCGTATCCAGTGTACCTAAGCCCAAGGACAAGCATTTTATATATTGCAACCTACTAGTCATTAAATGGGGTGTCTGCATTTGTTTTTTTTTAAGATTTTTGTTCCCTTTTTTTTCACCTGTTGATCTTGCCAGTTGCATAGTTCTTCTACTAGGGAGACAACACGCATTTGATATACTATATTTATGGAGAAGCAGTGTTGTCACCCTAGAACTTGAACTTTGTTAGGACTACAGAACACATCCCACTCTATACCTTTCTACAACATGGGGGGAGGGGGGGGGGTCTGTAGCCCACATAGGTGTATTAGGCAGGGCTGATAGCAGTGCTTAGGATTTCAGAGCAGCACAGGCAAGGAGCTGAGAATGTTTCAAGTGTACTGGATTTTTGGCAGGATTTACTATAAATAGAACTATGTATTCTGCATTTGCATATATTTTCTCTAGGGTTCGTTTTTTAACATAGCTTACCTTTTTTGCTTTAAAAAATGTGTTCACAGATTTGCACCAGTGTGAACTGCTCCCATTCACATGCCTCATTTTTAAAGGTCCTTGTGCAGGCATGCATTGAAATAAAATGTGCCAACCTATCTGGTGTCAATAGACCCTTTGTGCCATTCCAGATTCAGAAGCCATTTCTAGATGGGACTGCAGCCCCTTACCCCATGATTTTTTACTATGCATTTTTAACTGCAGGTGCAGTTAAATGCTTTGCCACTGGGTGGCTCCATAACATACTAGTGTCTTATACAGCAGGTATTGACACTATGTGCTAAGCCAGTGGTTCTCAACTCCAGTCCTCGGGACCCCCCAACAGGCCAGGTTTGCAGGATAACTGAAATACATCACAGGTGATATCATTTGCTGCTCAGTGATTGCAGTGTTCTAGTCTGCATCTCCCCAAGGTAATACTTAAAATCTGGCCTGTTGGTGGGTCCCGAGGACCGGAGTTGAGAACCACTGTGCTAAGCCCTTTAAGGCTGGGTTCACACCTATGCTAATTGGATGCGGCTTAAACCACATCCGATTCGCAGGACACTTGAAAACACATTGTTTTCAAGGTGTCCAGTTCACATAAGTGTGGTGCATTGCGTGTGCATTTTCTGTGAAATGCGGTGCGAATTCCCAGGCCATTCTGTTCAATGGGAGCACATCTAACACGGAGATGCGCTCTGCACTGAATGGGGATATTTTCCTCTGCTCATGGCCCCTCCCCCTCCCTCCCCCCGCAGCTGCTGCTCTGTGAGAGCGGACAGGAGCCGCCGAACGGTGGCTCCGCCCCTTCTCGGCAGCAGACAGGCTGGAATTCGCACCGGACTGGTGTGAATCCAGCCTTAGGTAAAGTTTGTGCTGTATAAAAAACAGAGATACGGTGCCTCAAAACAGTTAATTAATATAGTGCGGTAGTGCAGCCCACTCTTCCTTAAGTGAATACTCAAGTGAAAATCCTATACAAAAAATTTGAGTGTTTGGCGCATAACCTCTAACATAAAGTGCTTTAGTTCAAAAAGTGCTGTAAATAATAATAGTCTCAATGCAAATCAGGCAATTGTGCTTGTGAATTTATAAAATGCAATAATGATTGGCAAAAAAAATATAGTTGATGAATAAAAATGCAAAAAGTGGTGTAAATATTAACCAATGTGGATCAAACTTGCACAAATGATAAATGAATGCCATGACAATTAGCCTCTTAGGTAAAGCCCTCTCACAAGTGATGTCAGCACCCATATATAAGCTAGAAGGAGAGGGGGACAGAGTCTCTTGGGGCATGGGAGACATACACATCTGTGAGAATGTAACCTACAAACGCGGGCCCTGGATGGGACAGGAGGTCGGTTGGAGGGGACCTGTATGCAGAAGTAGCTGGCTGTAGACATTCTGTCACTTGAGGAGGTGGGGGCTAGAGCAGATTGCAAAAGGCCTAGTAGGCCAAGCTGGAAATCCCTATATGGAGCTGCTTCCAAGGAGGGTTCCCGGGAGAGGTGTACCCAGCCAGAGAACACAGTCCTCTGAGCACTTATACAAAAACAAATGGACAAGAAGGTGCACGCACCTAGTGCATTACCAAAAACATTTATTAACAGTAAACTACTACTACAAATGGATACTCACAAAGTAGCAACTAGTAAAAGCCAATGAAACACAAAATGCCATACAATCCGGACGCACATGCTCCAATTACATCATAAGGGTGTCAAGCTGACTCCTAGCTGGTAGCCTAGCTCTGAGGAAGGGGGTGCACCCCTGAAACACGTCAGCTTGACACCCGTATGATGTAATTGGAGTATGTGCATCCACACTGTATGGCATCTTGTGGTTCATCCTCATTGTGTGATTAAATGTGTATGTCAAGTGACTCCAGAATGTATGTTCTTGTGATTTGACTGTCTTGCCATTCCCTGAACAATGTCAGCAAAGTGCAGTGAAGCTAACTATTATGTGGACCTTCCTTCTTTTGGATTTAAAGGTCTATGGCTGGGAATGTTGTGAGGAGGCCTATGGTGAGGAGCAGAGCACAAGATGGCGGAGGGGTTAGCCTTAGCAGATGGGACTGTGTTCTAGCAGAACTGGAGTGGGGGTAGGGACTAATCCAGAATTGGCCAACCAAGAAGACTCTATTATATGTAAACCTCTTTGCAACTTTGAGCTACAGCAGGCTTAGAAAGAGAGCGTTGCTCTAACTAGAGAACACAAGATGATCATCATTTCTACAGGCTCAGATTTTGGGCCATTCCCAAATATTACCCTACTGTTTACTCTAGATAATTCTACATTCTGTATATTCCATAACTTTACATCATTTTCACATTTGATATAAATTATTTTTTAACCTTCTGACAATGAATAATCCCATATATTTCAATAAAGAACCCCCTCCATATTCTGAAATTCTCACCTTGGTCGTCACATATTGTTGTTTCCCCACTCCATTTTCCATTCTCCTGACAAGTGCGGTTTACAGGTCCAGATATTGTGAATCCACCCCAGCATTCGAAATGCAGGACATCGCCCACAAAATACTTTGCTTTACGTGGTGCAAACTCTCCACCTTCAAACATGACTGGCTTGGGACATTCAACAACTACAAAAGATCAGTAATAAAGAAGCACATGTGAACTGCATTCAAA
>BLSH010251454.1:740954-752892 GCA_018402905.1 Glandirana rugosa
ACTATGGGTACAATCCTCGTTCTGGTTTCCATTGTTGTCACAAGGTACTCTTAGTCCTCTAACACGAGGGATGTAAGTTCTGTAGGGGACCTACACCGAGCGAGTTAATCAGTTATAGACCTTCGGTGGCGGAGGAAGGCGTTCAGCCTTGTAGAAAAACAGGAAGGGGTCCCCTTTTTGTTCCCAAATGCTCGGAGTTGATCCAGTTATAGTCGGACCTAACACGTCTGGTATGTCACCCGTATGTCTCGCTTCCCGAACCGAGGAGGACTCCGTCATTGCCGCGTAAACTGAGCACCCTAACGTCGAAGAACCCGTCGGAGCGTCGTACGTCGTGGTCTACACTAGACGTCCCGTCGAAGTACCAGCAGGTATGTGTGGAAATACCGAGTGATAACACAGCTTGGTCGACGAAATAGGAGACAATTAAAACCCAAAGTTCAAAACAGTCAACTGTTATTATTATAATTATTATTGTCAACTGACAAAACTTGAAACCCAAAATTAACAGAGGATAAAGCAGCTGGTTCGACACAATAGTGAGCCATAAAGGTGTGTATGGACGACCATGAAGCTGCCCTGCAGATCACATCTGGTGCTGCATGCTGCGAGGCTGCCCAAGAAGCTGCAATCCCACGAGTCAAATGCGCCGTTACTGCCTCAGGAGGAGCCAAGCCCTTCGCTCTGTATGCCCACTGTATGGTCTGCACAATCCAGGCTGATATTGACCTAGTTGAGGCTCGTAAACCCTTGTTTTTCCCCTGGGGAAGGACAAAAAGATGTTCCGACTTGCGGAAGGAGGCGGTGGCTTCCAGATATTGACTAATTGAGCGAGCCACATCCAGGGGATGTCTTGAATGTAGGGAGCACAATCTCCTGATTCTCATGGAACACTGTTGTTACCTTTGGTCTTGCTCCTAACATGGGTATCAACACTGCCCTGTTGGGAAAGAAGGTCAAGAAGGGCTCCCTCGACCCCAAATCTTTGAGTTCTGATACCCGCTTGGCCGAAGTTATTGCCACAAGAAAAACTATCTTCATAGTCAATTCTTTTAATGACAGAGGTTCTGACGAAGAAGATGCTTGTTGTGATAATGCATCCAGAACAAGAGGAAGGTCCCACTTGGAAAATCTTGGTCTTCTTTGTGGTTTCAATCTGACAGCTCTTTTGAAAAATTGATATATGAGACTGTCTCTTGCCCAAGACGTGCCGGTGAATGCGGAGATAGCTGACGCCTGGACCCTAAGTGAGCTAACTGAGAGAACTATATTGAGCCCAGACTGAAAGAAACTAAGAATATCCGCAGTACTTGGAGAACTAACAAGGCCAGGTCTTGTACTCATGTGAAGGGAGAATCTCGCCCAGATCCATTCATAGGTTCTATTCGTACTTCCCCTTTTGGCATTCATAAGGGTTGGAATAGCCTCTTGAGGGCAGCCTAGGGCTTCCAGCCTTTCCCTCTCAACCACCAGACCTCTAGGTGCAGGACTGATGGGCAAGGATGGAGATTTTTCGCCTGTGAGAGAAGATTTGGTCTGACTGGAAGAGGGACCGGGTCCCTGAAGCTGAGGAGTGTGAGAAGAGGGAACCACGGTCTGTTCGGCCAATAGGGCAGTACTGCGAGAATCTCCACAGGCTCCGACCTGAGCCTCCGCAGGAACTGAAGTATTAGTGGGATCGGAGGAAAGGCGTAAGCCCTGCAAAACCTCCACTGGTCTGAGATTGCGTTTACACCACAAGCTTGGGGATCTCGGGATCTCATATAATACTTGTCCAACTTGCGGTTGCAGGCCGAGGCGAATAGGTCCACCTCTGGTGATATCCCCAATGTCAGGATCCACTTGAATATGTCTTCGTGCAGGGACCACTCGTTGTCAAGATGGTGTCTGGAGAGAAAATCCGCCTGGGTGTTCAGAGTACCTAGGATATACACTGCCGAGATGTTGCTTAAGTTTCTCTGAGCCCAATCCATTATTGGCTGAACTTCCCTCAACAATGACCCTCCCTGCCTTCTCACATAGGCCACTGCCGTCGTGTTGTCCATCTTTAGCATGACCGAGGCATTCATTGTCAGATGTTGGAAGGCTAGTAGGGCCTTGAATGCAGCTCGTAGTTCCAGGATCTTGGAGACTATTTTCCAAGAGGAAAAGTCCCATTTTCCCTGAGCCATCTCTGATTGACAGTGGGCTCCCCAACCTGAACTGCTGGCATCCGAGTTAATTGTCACCCAGGTGACCGGCTTCAGAGAGTGACACTTGGAGAGGTTCGACCTCTGAAGCCACCAATGGAGAGACTGTCTCATGGAAGATGTGATCCGAATCTGTTGGGTCTTGCTGTGGGACTCCCACTGCTGCAAGAACCCCCTCTGTAATGGACGTATCCTCCACTGGGCCCATTTCACCATCGGAATGGCGGCTCTCATCGTCCCAATAACCCTCAGACAATGGAGAGCTGAGAGCCCTGGAGACGAGAAGGCTCGATGGACTCAGTTCTGGATTACTCTTATTTTTTCCTCTGGCAGAGAGATGGTCGCTGTCTCTGTGTTGAAGAGTGCTCCAAGGAAGATGAGAGATTGAGACGGATGCAGATGACTCTTGTCTCTGTTCAGTAACCAGCCGAACTCTTGCAAGGTGTTGACTACTACGTTTTGGTGAATCAGCAGCTGTTCCCTGCCTTGGGATAACAGAAGAAGGTCATCCAAGTAGTGATACAGATGCACTCCTCTGACCCTCAACAGTGCCACTACTGCCAGCAGTACCTTGGAGAAAACTCTTGGAGATATTGTGAGGCCAAATGGAAGGCAGGTGAACTGACAGTGTAACTGGCCTATGGCAAAACGTAGGTAGCACTGGAACTCCGCTGCTACTGGAACATGAAAGTATGCATCTTTCAGGTCGATGGAACTCAACCAATATCCCGGCTGCACTGCCTGCTGGATAGAGTTCAGAGACTCCATCTTGAATCTCTCCTTCTGAATAAATCGATTGAGGTGAGTCAAATCGATTACAGGTCTCCATGAGCCATTTTTCTTTTGAACCAGGAACAATGGAGAATACATCCCTTGTCCTTTCTCTTCGCCTGGCACTATCTTGACAGCTTCTTGGTCTATCAGAGTCTTCACATAGGTACACAGAATTTCCCCTTTTTCCCTTGACAATGGAACAGCCGTAGGGACAAATCTTAGTTTTGGGCTTCTTCTGAATACCCAGGTGTGACCCGCAGACACAGTTCTGATTGTCCAAAAGTCGCGAATTGAGGCCGCCCAGACATGTCGGAAGTGAAGTAGGTGGGCACCTACTGGGCATGTCTGAGCGGGCCCAACCTCAAAAAGACTTAAATGGACCCTGTCCACCTGTGGAACCTCCCTTTGAGGATTTTTGGTTCCCTGCTCGCCTGGCCCTCCAAGATCTTCCAAATTCGTGCTCAGGCTTGTAACTGCGTGATTCTTT
This sequence comes from Glandirana rugosa, assembly GCA_018402905.1. Taxonomy (NCBI): domain Eukaryota; kingdom Metazoa; phylum Chordata; class Amphibia; order Anura; family Ranidae; genus Glandirana; species Glandirana rugosa. The sequence continues at coordinate 744,405 of BLSH010251454.1, forward strand.
ACCACGATCAAAGCCTTGTTTTCTTGCTGAGGGACACTTCAGCCCTGGCTGGCGCCAATCCTGGGGAGGAAACCCAGACTTCCCTCCCGTAGCCCACCTGATAGCCTCATTCAGCTTATTCCCAAAGAGAGAAGCACCCTCAAAGGGAATCCGGCATCATGCCTGCTTGGAGGCCGAATCTGCCCGCCACGGCTGGAGCCATAGAGCCTTCTTAGCCGTGACTGATGCTAACATCACTCGAGCCACGAGACGGATAATGTCAATGGATGCCTCCCCCATGAAGGCTGAAGCCATTCTCAGTTTTTGAATGGGCGAGCTTCTGGCTGCTTCAGTGGAAAAGCCAGCTAAGATTACCTCCACCTTGTCTGACCAAATCTCCATGGCCTTGGAAAGTGTCGCCAAGACCAAAGCTGGTTTACAAGTCATCCCAGCTGTTAGATATACCCGCCTTAGATCCGTATCAATCTTTCTTTCTAAGGGGTCTTTGAAGGAGACCGTATCTTCCAGGGGGAGGGTTACATATCTTGCCAATTTCATGAGGGCCGCATCCACAAGCGCTGCTACCTCCTACTGCTTTACTTCTTTCTCCTTAAAAGGATAAAGCTTTTGTACTTTTGAGGCAAGTGAACCTCTTCTTTCCACCTTACTCCATTCATCTGTGATGATTTCCCCCAGCTCTACTAGGAAGGGAAAGTGAGAGCGTTCTTTACTAAGCTGTTTAAACTGCTTTTTTTGTTTTGGAGGTGGAACTTCTGCTTCTTCCAAATCCAATGCCTCCTTGACAGCTTTGACCGGAGAGGGTACCAATGCGTACCTAAACCCTACTTCGGGTGTCTCATCTTGTGACTCACTGTCTGAGTGGTCTGAAGATTGCTGGTCAGGCTGGAAGGGATCCAATTGATCATCCCCATCGCTCTCAGCTGTCAGTGATCTGGGAGGAACTGCAGGAGACGCACGAAGCTTGACCACACAGCCTGGGGAGGTTACCGCAAAGCCCACAAGCATTCCCGAGGCTGTGTGGGGCTCTCCGGCTTAAAAATAAGCGGTATGACGTCAGCATGTGCGCACCAGGCCTTTGTTCGTATCTCCCGGCCGCGCATGCTCCGAACGAACGAACGCTGGAGACGGAAGTGGCGGCTAGTATACACAGTAGCCGCCATGACTGTCAGCAGAGCAAGCCTCAGGACAAAGGGGAAAAAAAGCACAATACCACAGGTAAAACAAACACTTGGTGCCATGTGAAGCCAGAAAAAAGGGTAGATCTCACCACTTCTGCTGCCGCCATGCCACCAGGGAAAAAACGAGTCTCGCATCTCGGTGTCCAAGGGCAGATAATGGCCACCCACTCTCAGTTGGGCTATTAGGCCAGCGCACACAAATCTTGAATCTTCAGCGCTTACTCTGCTCACTCCATACCCCACTTTTAGCTGGGGCCTGTAGGAGGGACGTATTCTCCTGGCCAAGGCAATAATACAGGGTAAGGCATCTTCGGTAGCTTTAACCATCCACTGGTCCAATAGAGGAGGACAAAAAAGGAACATGGCATGCTGGGCAGAGCAAAGATTTATGGGAGAGGAGTCCTATGGGGTAGCTGGCGGAGCCACCCACACGTATGCTGCCATGGAGTCTGTCAGGAAATTCACCTTCTACACTATTAAAGTCTGCATATACTTTTTTCCAGTTTTGAGGACTAAGAAAACCCAGTCAGTTTATTTTTTTTTATGTCTGCTTCCTGAAAAAAAGTGAAAGAAAAAATTCCCTCTGACAGTTGTCACTAGAACAGATGTACTCGCTGAAAGATTCCATTCGCTTTAGTTTTGGTGACAACTGTAAATTTCGGGTTTACAATTGCTTTTTGTCTTGGTGACAATGGTCTCCAGGACAAATAGAGAGGGTGAATTAACCTAGCCGAGACACAGACAGCAATAACAACCCAACAGGGGGTATAACAGTCTTTTTCTACTCCATACAACAGTACAAGAGAAACGTTTGAGTTATACCCCCAAACGTGCCACTTAGCCTACCAACAGGAGCAACACTTATTAGTTCTTTGCCTTTCATCACTGGGGGTAGCACAAGTACTGCGGCATTTTTAACCTTAAAATATAGCAAAAAATATATATATATATATTATAGCATATACAATTGCTACACAAGTCATTGTCATTTAATGTTAATAAAAATTACATTTCCTTTTCAATCTGCAGCGCTGTAATTTTCTGTAAAATGTAATGCAATATGGCACACCTGGAGGCATTCTGTACACAGTTGGTGTTCTGGATGCCCCCAAAAATGTAATTTCCTGCTTGTGTAATTGGCTCATTGATTTCCCCAGAAGTTTGCACTAAGATACAGCACAAATTTTGGGCATCTTTTGCAACAGAAGTCTCATTTTTTGGTGTGACACTCCCTAAATATACAGTACTTCAAAATGATTTCAGACCCTGTAGCTGTTCTCATCAAAACTGAGAGAGCACCGGCAATGGAATTGATTTACTAATTGCAAGTAGGCCATTTACTCTGCAATGGAATTTGCCTCAGAGCTTAGTGAACAAGTTGAAGCTCTGCCTCACCGTCTAAAAACCCCCAGCTTTGTCGTGTTATTTTGTGTCTAGATATGATCGGAATTAAGACATTTCACCAAAATTTCAGTGGAAAGCAGAAGTTTTCTGCAGAATGTTGCCATTTTGGCAAAATAGATAGTGGTAAAATGGAGAGGTAAAGAGGTTGATTTTCTAAGCAAAATAATTTGCAAGGAAAATAAAAAAACAGTATGTTTGCTTACACATGATTGGATGATAGACGTCAGTGGAGCCTCTACTCATTTACTAAGCTGTGGGGTAAATTCCCTTGCAAATTGCTGCTTCCCTTGAAAAGTGAACACCCTATTTGCCTTTAGTAAATCAACCCCAAAGTGTTGTTCAGTTTTTCAAGGTACATTTAGGGGTTGATTTATTACAACTGGAGAGTGCAAAATCTGGTGCAGCTGTGCATGGTAGCCAATCAGCTTCTAACTTCACCTTGTTCAATTAAGCTTTGACAAGAAAAAAACTGGAAGCTGATTGGTTTCTATGCAGAGCTGCACTAAATATTGCACAGTAAATCAATCCCATAGGGTTAAAGAACTCCTTTCTACTATCCTTGACCGGTTCTTGTGCCAAAAAAATGGCCCCTTGTTATGCCAAGTACACACAATGAGGATATCTGACAAATGATCGTCTGATGTTAGTATCATATTAAAAACCAATAAGTTACTAAAATTACGAAAATTCTTGTGCGACAGAATACAACTTCAGAAGTGATCTAATGTAATGTATTGTAATGTATTCTTTCGTTTCCGAGCATGCGTGGTCTTGGTCACATGATTTTTTTTCCATACAAATACTATACTAATTACACAAAAATCGTTCGCTCTGTTATCATACGAGAACAATTTTGGTGCTTGTCTCTTTGGATAATTTTGCATGAACTGCCATGATCGACTCTCGAAAGCTGTGTACTAATGAATAGATTATCGTACGATCGCTCGGAAAGCGGCATTTTTCGTGTGATATTCTCATTGTGTGCACTAGGCATCAGACTCATTTTGCCATTTTTCACACGAGTAAAACAAAAAACAACAGACAGTAAAAAAGAAAAAGCAAAAATAAAAATTGTAGAGGATTTAGACATACCAGTAAGGCTAAGTTTAGACTTGCGTCTAAACCAATGCGCATCTTAAAAGTAATCCATATTTGTATCACTTTTCAGAGACGTTTGGCAGGCGGAGAGAAGGTGATAAGGCACGCTGCCTGTTTTAACCCTGTAATTGCAGCACCATTGTGCCACAACCGGCTTGTGAGATGTTTGCGGAGCTTTCTCATCCACTTAAATTTGTTATTCTTACTGCTATTGAGGCTGCATTCACATCTCAGTGTTTTGAATTGCGGGCAGATTTGTCGCGATTCTGCCCACGATTTTAAAGCTGAGATGTGAGTGACAAATTGTAGAAAGCACATTTGAGATGCCATTCATTTGAATGGCACCTAAAATCGTGATGCAGTTCTGTTGCAGTTGTCGTGCGATAAATCGTGCTGCAATTGTGGCAACCCGCATCTTGTGAAGCTTGTTGCCCAAAAAAGTTCAGGAGCTACTTTTGGGCGAAAGGCTTCATGCGATGCCATTTTAGGTGCCATTCAAATAAATGGAGCTTCTTTTGAGCAATATGCTTCACGCGACGCGGGCTGGCTCGATTGCAGAGCGATTGATTGCACGACAATCGCAGCAGAACCACACCACAATTTTAGGTGCCATTCAAATGAATGCCATCTCAAATGTGCTTTCTGCGATTTATCATTCACACCTCGGCGCTTTGAAATGCAAAACGCTGAGTTGTGAATGCAGCTTGATGATACAGGAGAGATTGTTTTTGCTGTGGGAACGAAACAAAGCATGTAAACACCCCATCTGCTGCCTTTGCAGCTTACGGGGTTGGGGGGGGGTGCTAAAAACAGACTCAACCACAAGTCTAAATGAGCCCTTAAATGCACAAAAAGAAAAACACAACTACAGAGCACACTAAATAGAATAAACCAAACTACTTTAAATACAGCAAAAAAAAATCATCAATATAATTGAAATAAAAAAAGAGTAGATTGTTTTTTTCTTGCAAGCGAATTTGGCGATTAGCAAAAAAAATGTGAATTCACATTGAAATCAATTCAGCCAAAACTTCTAGCACCCCCATTTGGCTGGCTCTTTTTGAAAGACAAAAATGGTTGATTTGCTAAAGGCAAATAGGCTGGTCACTTTAGAAGGGAATTTTCCCCACTGCTTTGTGGATGTGGGGAAATTTCACTTTGCAAAGAATTCCTAATCACATGCAAGGAAAATAATAAAAACTGCATTTTTTTTGCTTGGAAGGGATTGGATGATGGAAGTCAGCGGACCTTCACCGAATTCACTAAACTCTGGGGCCAATTCCCTTGCAAAGGGAATAGTCTATTTGCCTTTAGTAAATCGCCCCCAAAGTGTAAAATCGCCGGCGGCCAGTCTGAGAAATATTTATTACTCTGTGGGGGGGAGATTTACTAAAACTGGAGAGTGCACAATCTAGCGCAGCTGCGCATGATAGCCAATCAGCTTCCAGCTTCAGCTTGTTCAATTAAGGTTTGGCTGAAAGCCGATTGGTGTCTATGGAGAGGTGCACTGGATTTTGCACTCTCCACTTTTAATAAAGCAACCCGTTACTTACTTGCTAAGCTGCCCAGTAGAAGCAGCAGCATCATCTTGCAGGGAGTCTGGGGACCTCTCTTGCTTGTCCTCTTCTGCTTTCCTGTCTATTAGCGAGGGGCCGGCTGCTGTGTAGATATAAGAGGGTGTTGTGGGTACATGGACTTTGGGAGGAGAGGATGAGGTGGATTCCTGTAAATGGTCAAACAAACAGCAGGCTTTCACAACAGGTGTTTGCAGAAGGGAGGAGGGACAGAGAGAGGGGATTACACAATCCAACAAAGACAAGAAAACAGGAAAAATCCTGAATTTGCAATGAAGTACTCTCGGGACATAGCTGCTGATTTTCAGGGAAAGTCCAACTTTTTGAAGATATGTTCTATAAAATCCCTATTATCATACAAAAATAAATTCTGTCAATAGTATCAAATGGTTACAAAATATTGTCGTTACAGATTATTCAGGTAGAAAAAGGTACGCATAATCAGAAGACAGTATTAACCTCCCTGGCGGTGTTCCCGAGTGTGGCTCGGGGTGGATTTTCAGTACCAAGAGCGGTAACCTCGAGCCACACTCGGGATTGCATCGCTGGATCCAGGCAATGTTACTTACTTTGTCCCCTGGATCCAGCGATGTCCTCCCGTGGTGTCAGCGTGTCTCTCCGCCGCCAGATGACTCCTGTGTGCCGGGCTCCGTTCCCTGCGAGCGTCGCGTCGCACGGGGACGGAGACCGGCGGGAAATTCAAAAAGTTAAACACACACAGCACATACAGTACACTGTAATCTTATAGATTACATTACTGTATGAAGTCATTTCACATCCCCTTTGTCCCTAGTGGTTTGCCCAGAGCCCTGCATGCACTTTTATATAATAAATGTCATTCTTTCTGCCTGGAAACATGAGAATGTCCAGAGCAACCAAAAAGTGTCCCTTTACGTCAAAAGTGTTTTTTTATCAGCTAGAAAACACCGATAGTAAATAAGAATGATTTGCAGAATTGAGTGATACTGATTTTTGGGGAAATTTATCATCAGAAACTGAAAGTGACGACAGCGACAATTCTGCAAATGAGCAAATTTCTGCGTTTTTGGTTTGATTACATTATTGAATAAATTTTATTACTATTATATTATTATTTTTGATAATTATTTTTAGTTATTTATCATATTATAATTTATGATTTCATGTTTCAAACTTTTTCATACCCGGGATGTCTACTATACTCTTGTTTGGACAGATTTAAGTGAGTTATTCCTAAGAATTACAGGCCTACAATATAAAACGCCAAATTTTCATGCAAAATAATTGTACCGCTTTCAGCACCAAAAATCTGAAATAATCATACCGCCAGGGAGGTTAAATAAAGATTTACAGATTAAGTGGGCATAGGTATGACATTACTGTGAGAAATCTTGGTATGTAAAAAGGATACAAAAGTGTTAAGAAATGGGGTCAGGTAAACATTTGTCCCATAGAGACCATTTCTCTTCAAATGCATGCATACTATCTTGAACTGAGTGGTACATTCTTTCTGTCAGTTTAACCATAGTCATTCTGCCCAAGACCTGTTGCCAAGGTAGAGAGGGGGACAGCCAATTACATGCTATCATCCACTGCACCGAGCTCAATAATGAGAATACAAGCCTGGAGCAGGATTTAGATAATTCGGGTATGTTTTGGTAAAGAATACATATTTGAGGGCTAAGTGTAATGTGTTTGTTTGTAATTTGGAAAATTTTTCCAGAGGTATTTTTCCATATATGGTCTAAGTGGGGACATTGCCAGAAGATATGGTATAGGGCGCCTGCTTCATTACAATTCCTAAAACAAGATTGGGATACACTTGGATAAAATCTGTGTATTCTATCTGGCGTCATATACCAACGTATAAAGATTTTTGTTGGGGTTTCTTTAAAAGCTGTAGTTCTATCACTTTTATGGATATTATCAATTCTGAGATTCGATGTCGCACTTTGAAAGACAATTGGGCGGTCATGCAACACTGTACCCATATGGCATTTTTATCATTTTTTTTGTTCACACGAATAGAGCTTTCTTTTGGTGGTATTTAATCACCCCTCTGTTTTTTTAAACAAACAAAAATGACCGAATATTTTGAAAAAACAAAACATTTTTTCATAGTTTGTTACAAAATTTTGCAGACAGGTAATTTTTCTCCTTCACTGATGTGTGCTGATGAGGCTGCAATGATAGGCACCGATAGGCAACACTGATAGGTGGCACTAATGGGCACTTATAGGTGGCACTGATGGGCGCTGATGAGGCAGCATTGGTGGGCAGTGATAGGTGGCACTGATGGGCTCTGATAGGCGGCACTGAAGGACACTGATAGATGGCACTGATAGGCAGCACTGATAGGTGGCACTGATTGGCAGCATTGATAGGTGACACTGAAGAGGAGGCACTGAGTGTCAGGACCGATTGGCAGCACTAGTGGGCACTGATTGGCAGCACTCATGGGTACTTATTGGTAGCACTGGTGGACACTAATTGGTAGCAATGGTGGGCATTGTCTGTTGGGACTGCACCGATAATCAGTGCCCTGGTTATCAGTGCAAATGTCCCTTTAACACAAGCTGGTTATCGGCTCTCTTCTCCCCTCCTCATGCTGTCAGCGTGAGGAAAGAAAAAGCCGATAACCGGCTTGTGTTTACTTCCTTGGTCAGCTGACATTGGACACAGCTGATCACGTGGTAAAGGGCAACTGTGATAAGCCCTTTACCCCAATCTATGATCAGCTTCAGACTGTGGCTTCTTGTAAGTCAGTCCCTCCTTGGATCCTGCTTTGGGGGTGACATGGACAGCCTGGGGAAGGATTTGGATCAAGATTTAACAAGTATCTGGTTACAAGTAGTGTTGAGCGAACCCGGACTGTAACGTTCGGGTCCGTACCGAACTTTAGGGTGTCCGTGGCACGGACCCGGACATTTCAAAAATCGTTCGGGTTCGGTCTGCCTGTGGGATTTCAAGCCATGCCTGGGCTTGCAATGTCAGGCCCAAGCGAGTTGTGATGAACATTGGTCTATGAACAATTTAGAACTAGGTTTAGGAAGGGGTCCGACAGGTACAGTGGGGGTTTCGTCCTAGGTTCCTCCCTGACTGAATGTTCTTCGGTGTCAGACTTCGACTAGTATCTAACCCCATTTCCCGAATAGTGTCAACGGGAAATGGTGCACTAGTCGACACAGGTTACAGTCGACTGGTTCCTTCATTTGTGTTCGGCCAATAGCCGAAAAAGAAAGGAGTGCGACTGTC
>BLSH010251454.1:757874-776871 GCA_018402905.1 Glandirana rugosa
CCCATTTATTTGTAGGGCACTTGCCCTAGTTTGAAGATGATTTTAGAACAGTTATATGGCTTCTACCGTTAATTAATACTTTTCAGACACAGTTTGAAGATGATCCACATTCACCTCCATTTTTGCTTTTTTTATGTTTTTATTTTTTTAAAAATATTTACAGTTATTTCCCTGTCCCCATTTTTTTGTAGGGCACTTGCCCTACCCTTACCCCCATTTTACTTCCTTTTGCAGCCCTCTAGGGCTTTCCAGGACTTTGTTACAGCCATTTTTGTGCATAAAAGTTCGGGTCCCCATTGATTTCAATGGGGTTCGTTGTCCGTGCGATCGTTCGGGTTCCGTCCGGACCCGGACCCGGACTTTGTCCCGAAGTTCGGACGGACCAGCAGAACCCGAACTTCCAGAGGTTCGCTCAACTCTAGTTACAAGACTGTTTTCTATCCACTAGCGGTAAATATACCTGATGTGTCCCCATGGATAATTGCATATTGTGATAAGTTACAATTCTAAGTTTTTGATGTATTTTATAGACTAAACAATCCCCCTGAAGAAGACCACAACTACATTGGGTCGAAACGCTTCGGGGAAAGTCTGCGGCTGGATTACTGCTTTGTTTTGAGTATATCCACCCTACTTTTTCATTGTTGCTGTGTTTGATGGATTATGTTCTAGTCAGTCAGAGCTCATATTTTAAAACCTTGTGGATTTTAAACCTTTTTATAGTAAAAAGACCTTTTTACATAATTTATTGCGATTGATAAATCATTTTGCTGCTACAAAACCCCTGGGGGAACTATCTTGCTTCTTTGTCACTTTATTGGGGTGCGCAGCCTCTTCACTTCAATATGTTTTCCATATTTAATGCTTGTATTAAATACTTCAGTACCGGAAGATTACCGCTACAGGGATATGGGGATGGAGGACTTTGGATTTTAACTAAAGTCAGTAGCAGCACAAGGAACATCTTGCATTGAATGTAATTACTGTCCCTTGTGCTGATTATTTTGTTTTTATCTTAACTAAATTTAGGCTTTAAGCAGGAAAGGTGAAAAACCGGAGTTTGTATTCCATTGAATTCGCACAGTCGCATGTCTACCCAGTCTTTGTTAAAAATACACCAAAAAACAAACACTAAGATAAGTATTGATTGTCAACCAGTAGTCCATATCTACTCATCAAGGCTGAAATGTTTGTGAACTTTAACCACTTCCCGACCGCGTAACGACTATAAGCGGCGACAGTGTGGCTCTGTCCCGCGAATCGCTGCTTATAGTCTTCACTCGTGGGCATGACGCTAGGGGGTGAGCGCGCAAGTTACCGGACTCGATGTCTGCCGGTGACCCGCGATGGCCTGTGACAGAGCCAGAACGGGGAATCGCTGATGTAAACACTACTGATCCCTGTATTTAGGATCAGTTAGATCTCTAATGCCCCTAGCAGCCCAACCCACATACAGTTAGAACACACACAGGGAACACAGTTAACCCCTTCACTACCCCCTGCAGGTTAACCCCTTCCCTGCCAATGATATTTATACACTAGTCAGTGGATATTTACATTTCTGATCGCTGTATAAATGTCATTGGTCCCAAGAAAGTGTCAAAAATGTCCGACATGTCCACCCTTATATCCCAGTCCTGATTAAAAATCGCAGATCACCACTGTTACAAGTAAAAAAAAAAATGATAACAACGCCAGAAATGAATTCTCATGGTTTGTAAACACGGCAACTTTTGCGCAAACCAATCAATAAACGCCTAGTACACAACACAAACAGCGCCGACCCAAAATCATTAAATCAATAAAATAGGTGATCAAAAATCCATAAAGAAGAATACAAAATCAAATAAAGTGTCAATATTCATAAATGCTACATAGTTAATAAATGTGCTGTAAACATAAGAAAAAATGGTGGCTGCTGAACTCGGGTGATACCTGCACACAAAGTCAGTCCATACATATATCAGCGCCAACCCAGATCAAATGACACAAACTTGAACATATATCAATAATTGTCCAAATAATATGTGCACACACTTAAATAAAGTGACAGAGTGCAAGGTGCTCTTCAGTGCTTCAATAAATACTGAGTGCAAAAGGTGACACAGTGACCGGTGACCCTCTTGTGCCCTCACTCACCAGAACAAATGGACCTGCTGCTTTGCAGTTAGCAGATCAATCGAGCTGTAATCTGGTGAGGCAGGAACGATCTTGATCGGGCAATTATTATTATTATTATTATTATTATTATTATTATTATACAGGATTTATATAGCGCCAGCAGTTTGCACAGCACTTTACAAAAATGAAGGCAGACAGTACAGTTACATCACAATTTGGTACAGGAGGAATCAAAGGGCCCTGCTCGTTAGAGCTTACAATCTAAGAGGGAGGGTCAATTGATACAAAAGGTAAAAGCTGTGGGGGATGAGCTGATGTAGAAAAAGAGTATTAGGTAGAAGCAGGATAGGATTCTTTAAAGAGAAAGGTTTTCAGGGATCGTCTAAAGATGGATAGATTAAATAATTCAAGTTGTAAGCCACATACATACACAGTGATATCCGATAGTTGCAGGAGTACTCAAAAAATAAGAAGATTCCACAGTGCACACTGTAAACTTAAAAATTGTTATTGCGCAAAAAAGCATCTACTTACAAGAGACCAGTGTTAAGCAGACAGCAAAAGAACATGCAGTAGACTCCAACTAAGTACTGAGATGGCGTGCGTTCCACTTCGCAACCACCGCTGACAGAGATGACGACAGTGACCGTCTTCAGAGGTCTTCAGACACCTCTTAAGAAATCCTGCAGTGTATTTTTGTGAATTTAGATAGATGATTGATCTCTCTTAAGGCATTAAGAGAGATCAATAATCAATTGCATTTTTTAATAGAGCTGCTGGACCTGTCATATGCATGTGGGTGGGTACAGCATGGTGCGGTGGAATAACACACAGTCCAAGGGCAATCAGTAGAAGTTGTATTGTAGTAAAGGCAAAACAGTTCATAACAAACCTAATAGGAGAGGACCCAACCAGGAGCCCTCTTGAATTCCAACAGCAGTAGAGCCAGTATCAGCAGAACTGTCAGTGTCTGTCTGGAAGGGCAGAATGTGGCCTGGCCATCTCGTACCCAGACAGGAAGATGTCCAGGAGATTGCGAGCCCTAAGCTTTCCCTCTTCGTCTGGAACCTTTCCCTGCCACTAATACTGTCCCTTACAGACAGGTAACCTGTCCCTACACTATCCACACGCCAATCCATGCCAAAACCTGGAGAGCAGGGACTTAAAAGACTCTGCTGACCCAAGATGGCTGCCAAGGGCCACCTGAATGCAGTGTAGCCATCTGGAACGTTGCCTCCAGGGTCCAGGAAACCACATAGAAACCAAGTTTCCCCTGACTTCCTCTCCAGACTGTGGTACCACTCCGGTCGGGCAGCACTTACAATGGAGGCAGACTGCACCTGCCTACAGGCACTCATCAGGAGTGCTGACTATGAACATCCTTTCTGCCCCCCTCCTACGTTCAACAAGCTGTATTATAGCTTCCATCAATGAAAAGAACTCTTTGAATAGATGAAGCGGAGCTTATATTCATCTGCCCCATCCTACATTGAGTGGAGGAGAGGGTCAGAAAGGGCGGACATCACAGATGAAGCACTATTCTTCTGTCTGACACCAATGATGTAATTTTTTTACACCCGCTGACCACCAAGCCTATGGCATTGTTTACTCTCACCAATGCCAGGGCATTTTCAACTCCCGTTGACTATAGTTCTGACCCCCCTAATATTTGAAGGGCAGTAAACTGGTCCTTTATTTCGATAGTTTGGAGACCCCTGCTTTAGAAGAATAAATCATCTAATTCTCTAATGTTGGGTGTCCTACATGTGTGAATGTTCCTGCATTATGTAAAATTGTTAGTTTAGTTTTTTACATTTTCGAATGGGGTACCTTGAGATTGTGCAGAAAATGAAAGGGTGCCTTGACTGCAAAAAGGTTGATAAACACTGGAATAGGCTATGGATGTATGTTCTGCTAAAACACTCTACTTCCTTGTAATTTTTTATTAAGGATCTTTAGCTCCACTTTGATTACTTTTGACTCAGGAAAAGCATGCTTTAAATGAGTATCAGAAAAGTGTCAGATTTTTTTTTTTCACTACTTATTCTAGGTCAGTAACAGCATTGAGGCCAAGCATCAGCATGACATTAGCATTCTCAAAAGAAGAGTGTACTAATGGCAGCCTCCATGATACCCTCAGGACAGAGTCCCTTTAAGGGGTAAGGCAGCTCATAGATGATTCTTTTTTTTTTTTGTACAACCAGTGGGTGAACGTAAAAACTAACCTGATTCCCCCATCCTCACATATGAGGTGGACAAGGGAATCCCCCTGCTGAACTATTGTATTCTGACAGTGGGGAGACTTCGCCACCATCAGAATACACTGATCAGCGTTGCAGACTATAGCCAGCAGTCCTGATAGAGCAGGGAAAATCTAGCAGGGTGGTTGTACATAAGTCAATAGCAAGATCAACTTCTTTTTTTTTTTTCCAAGGAGCGAAAACCGAAAAAACCTGTAAATGTACAAAGAAAGTGCACATGCAAAAACACTAAAATAGTACTTAAGGGTGTGCTTTTAGTCCACCCCCCCCCCCAAGGGGTAGGACCTCTACCCTGATCCCCCGGGGCACAAGGCTCCTGACAGGGACTGGGGTTTCCAATGGTCTGCCTAGCCAGAAGGCCTGGCAGACCCTGTTCTTCTAGGTCAGCCAAAGCTGACCATCCCATACTTGGTCGAGGGGCTCTCCCAAAGAGAGACCCCCTAGGGGCAAGGGTAGGAAGGAACCTGAGGGCCGCACATCCTCCCCCTAGATGTCAGGGCAAGCCCGAGGACTCACACCCTTCATCCAGTGAGTAAAACTCACACAAAAGTGAAAGAGGGACAAACATGGGAGGAAAGTAAATAGAGATTAAAAAAGTACTCGTGCACATTGTGCACTGGCCGTGCCCCGAGGCCTGGTAGACAAAAACTGCCCCAGATTTAAGCCAAAAGGCCAAGCCCTAAAAGGTGCAGTGCAAAAGGAAAGCATAATTTGGTGCTGTGACCATGTGTTCCGTTCACACAGTGGGGTCCCACACCCAAGTGTTACTAAGAGCACCCAGCCCATGGCCAGGCAAGGTAGAACGTTCAAATCAGGAGGTAATGGGCTCTTCCAGCTTTCCCAGGTGAATTACTCCCAACTGCCTGTGGGCGCCCTGGTTTCTGTTCCAGCCGGTACTAACCTTCCAAGCCCTCATCACTCTAGCAGAGATTCATAGCCACCACTCCCACCTTGGTCAGGTCAGAATGACAGCACAGAGCTAGATCACTGATAAGAACAGATACTACACTTGATCTTAGCCAAAAGGTAGAGAAGCGGCTGTAATTCTGTACAACCACAGTGCCCATACATGGATCGAAATTTGGCCAGTCCCTCCTGAACTGTTAGAATTTCAACCCATGTATGGCTGGATTATCTGTACAGTTATCCTTATAGTTAGAGCCTGAGCACAATAGAAAAGGGGGAAATCCTTATCAATTGGATTGCTGAAAGGATTCCAAACAAAGACTTTTTCTTCCTTATTTGCATATGATCACCAAGGTTTCACTGGAATCTCTATACAGCCCTATGTATTGTTTCTACCATCATTTATTGTACATAGCTGGCCTTTGTGTGCTAATCCTTCTGGCTGATGTAGTAATCATATTGTAATTGCAGTGCTGTAATATTTCACCAGAGGTATTGGGTATTTGAAGAAGAACTCTAGGAAGTTACAACAAAGACAGCCTTTCCTTGAACTGAGATGGGCGAAGCTTGCACATCCAAAGATACATTGCTGAAATAATAGCTAAGCTCATCACTATACACTAGTAGAAATTCAATAAAACGATTTTGTTTTAAGCAATTCCATTTAACCACTTCAGCCTCGGAAGAATTTACCCACTTCCTGACCAGGCCATTTTTTGCGATACAGCAATGCGTCGCTTTAAAGACAATTGCGCGGTTGTGCGACGCTGTACCCAAACAAAATTTATCTCCTGTTTTTCCCCACAAATAGAGCTTTCTTTGGGTGGTATTTGATCACCTCTGCAGCTTTTATTTTTTGCAATATATACAAAAAAGCTTGACAATTTTGAAATAAAAACAATATTTTTTACTTTTTTATATAATAAATATCCCAAAAAATTTAAAAAAACGAATTTCTTCATAAGTTTAGACCAATATGTATTCTTCTACATATTTTTAGTAAAAACAAAATGCAATAAGCGTATATTGATTGGTTTGTGCAAAGTTATAGAGTCTACAAAATAGGGCATAGATTTATGGCATTTTTATTTTATTTTTTTTACTAGTAATGGCGGCGATCAGGAATTTTTAGCGGGACTGAGACATTGCTCGGACAGATCGGACACCTAACTGACATTTTTGACACTTTTTTGGGAACCAGTGACATTATTACAGTAATCAGTGCTAAAAATATGCACTGTTATTGTACTAGTGACACTGGCAGGGAAGGGGTTAACACTGGGGGTGATCAAGGGGTTAAATGTGTTCCCTCACTGTGTGTTATAACTGTATGGGGGATGGGCTGCCTGAGGAAATACACAGATCCCTCTCTCTGCATAGCAGAAAGACAGGATCTGTGTGATATCTCCTGTCAGAACGGAGATCTGCCTTGTTTACGCAGGCAGATTCCCGTTCTGTCACTGCAGGGAACGATCGCAGGTGGCTGATTGGCTCCCCCGCTGGCAGCTGGAGCATGCACGGCCACAAAAGGGAGATCCTGCACCGACGTACAGCTACAGCGATTTTCAGGATCGTGCCAACCTGCCACAGTATATTGACAGCGGCTGGTCGGCAAGTGGTTAAATAGCAGATCTGGATGAATTTTTTAAGGGCTTTCATACAAAATTAGTTGACTCAATGATGGCAAGAATGTTCTGATGAACGATTTTTCTATGAATGTTTGAATTAAAATCGAATTGAGCCTGGCCACCTTTACTGGTGCAATGGGTCTCTTTGGATAGGGAATGGCTATTCTTTAGGAAAGTTGTCCATAGGAATAAATGGGTGGGACTGGCCAGGAACATTTTCACAAGTAACTCTACAATAAGGTGAGTGATACATGGCAGGGTCGGAGAAGGGTGAGTATAACACTGGAAATAGGGCAGAGGAGATGTCTACTACAGTATATAACTTACAATAAATGTTAATGTAAGGCACGCATACTGGACATTCAATCCTGATGCATGTGGCTCTGAAGTTTATCTGCAGATGAAGGGTACAGGTGTCTCCTGTACCCCGGAAGCCCCATGCACCGGGATTGAATTTACCCTGCGTCCCACAGCGAAAAGCCTGTAAAACTCTATGAGCATTCATCCCTCAGCTCATACTGCCCTAAAATCCCATCCAAATTGGCATATCCAATACTTTGAGGAATATATCAAAGAAGAAGTTTGCCCATTAGGTTTCCTACAATTAAAGATCCTTCTTTAGATTTTAGAATATCTTGGGAGAAAACTCTGACTAAATGCAGTTTGGAATTGATGACTCAACTAACTGCTCAATACAATATTGACATGATCACCTTGGATGGTGAAATTGAACGTCTCAATATTCATTTCCAACACCTTACAGAGTCACCCTCATTTCCTCCCAAGTGGAAGGAGATGAGGGGGCATCTCGAAAAACTTAATAAAAGACATTATCACCAAAAAACAGGGCAAGTTCATCAAAGATAAACTTGTATGCAGTGAAGTATATGCCTATAGATGGACAGGAAAAAACTCTATGAGAAGAGGTACTATGCGAACATGGACAGTACAAGAACCTTCCACTTTAACAGACCTAACAGAATCTGATTCCTCTGTTTCTTCTCTATCCTCACAGGTGTTACTGCGGGTTTCCAGTGTGCACTTACCAAGCACTTCTCGTAAAAGGACCCTCACTGGTGATGGGCACTCCCTGAAGGACCCCAAAAAGGGTAAAATACACAGTAAAACACAGAAATCTTCCAATGTAATTGGTAATGCCATCTCCCTGGGCAATCAGGCGCATGGCATTGTAGGTTCTAATCCCACATTACATGCTATTATTCCTAAAATTCTTCAATCTACCACAGAATTAATCAAAACCCAAAATGATGACACTTTTTTTTAGAACCAACCACGCCAGAACCCATGAAACAGGGCAATCTGGACACATTCGTACTCAAACCCACACCCCCAAGCACTCCACTCAATCCACCACATTAGAAGTGACTAATGTTCCCACACATATGAACATCATTAACCTTACACTGATCCACCTATCCCCTGAAGATGAGAGTGTTCTCCAATTGGGATTGGACTTTTACCCATTCAAATCTATCAATGTCTTTGAAACCATCAAGGATTTATTCCTCTTCGCTTGTAATCTGACCTACAGATACTGTACATATATGACAAGGACAGACTTAGCACCAACCTAGAAAAAGAATTGACTGAGAGAACCAATCATTTCACTAAGCAAGAATTTAGGGCCTTACGTGACCTCATGCTCTTGTACGAGGAGGGCACCACTGGCGAGGACTCGCTACCTGAGTCTAGGCCCTCGGCAGTGGCCCCCTCTCCATCTTTCACTCCTTCCCTTCCCGTATCAGCCAGTGAAGGTAACCTCAAACCATTTAAATTAAAGTCACGGAACCTCCCCGATTAAATGACATGACCAGCAATTTGGGCCTTCCTGTATGAGTCAATTAAAACATTGAAAAAACAAAATTGGCCTGAATTACCATCTGATTTAACCAGACTAAGGTCCTGCACCAATTACAAAAATGGGCTGACTTGATAATCAAACCCTCCTACAAAGCAGGAAATATAGTCGTAATGACACATTCACAATACCAATGTATGTGCCTTATAGTCTTAAATAACACATCCTGATACAGACCAATTAATTCTACAGTGATCCAAGAATTTATTGGGGAGTTTAGACATCTATGTATTGAGGCATTTTGGGAGGGCTTGAGTGACAAGAATACCCTAAATTACATCAATACTAAAACCCTGTGCACGCCCACTTTCTATACTCTCCCTAAGACCCACAAAAACACCCAGTCACCCCCAGGTAGACCAATAGTTTCAGGAATGGGTTCTCTGACTGAGAATGCCAGCAAGTTTGTTGATACATTTCTTGTGCCACATGTACTGTTGTATCCCTCTTATATATGGGATACAACAGACTTGCTCAAACATATTGAGGGGGTTCATGTTCCTCTGGACGCCCTGCTCGTGGCTATAGATATCGAGGCCCTTTACTCGAGTATCGAGCAGGGCATCCGGATGGTGGGTACCTTTCTTCAGGAGCTGTATTTCATCTTAACCACTTCAGCCCCGGAAGGATTTACCCTCTTCTTGACCAGAGCACTTTTTGCGATTCGGCACTGTGCCGCTTTATCTGACAATTGCACGGTCGCGCAACGTTGTACCCAAACAGAATTGACGTCCTTTTTTTCCCACAAATAAAGCTTTCTTTTGGTGGTATTTGATCACATCTGCGTTTTTCATTTTTTGTGCTATAAACAAAAAAAAGCAACAATTTAAAAAAAAAAAAAAAACAATAGTTTACTTTTTGCTATAGTACATATCCCAAAAAAATATAAAAAAAACACATTTATTCATCAGTTTAGGTCAAAATGTATTCTTCTACATATTTTTGGTAAATAAAATCGCAATAGGCATTTATTGATTGGTCTGCGCAAAAGTTATCGTGTCTACAAACTATGAGCATTGATTTATGGCGTTTTTATTTATTTTATTTTTTTTTTTTAGTGGTAATGGCGGTGATCTGTCATTTTTATCAGGACTGTGATATTGCGGCGGACAGATCAGACACGTTTGACACTTTTTTGGGGTCACTGACATTTATACAGCGATCAGATCTAAAAATAGCGACTGATTATAAAAACTATTTTACCTACATGGACCAGATCTATTTACAAATCCAAGGTGTGGCCATGGGCACTGCCTGTGCACCCTCCTATGCAAATTTGTATATGGGTGGTTAGAAGAGATCTGTTTTCGCAGATTTGCCTCAACCCTATCTTAGCAACGTCCTCTGCTGGCACAGATTTATAGATGACCTGTTCCTGATTTGGACGGGAACAGAGGGTAATCTGATAGAATTCATTAACGCACTCAATGCCAATCATTTCAACTTACGCTTTATGTACAGTTTTGATTACAAGAATATTCCCTTTCTTGATCTCAAAATCATCATAAATGACAACAGCCAGATTGATACAAATCTCAATGGTAAGTCCTCAGCAGGCAACACCCGCGGCCATCGCTGTCTCCAGAACAAGACGCTTGTAATATCAACATGTCTTTAGCTGAGCACTGGGCATCAGTGCTTCTTTTGTGAGTACTTTTTCACTTATTTTAATAAAGCAAGAGTTTTATATATAGAGAGCACTAGATGTGGTTCTTCTTTGCTTCCATATCACCTATGATTGAATCGGGGCTGGCGATTCTCACTGGAGTACTATAAAGTGGAGATATCTGTACTACTCACCTACCTGGATCCTTGATTTGTCCATTGATTGTGACAACAGTCGCTATCCGGCTCCTGTAATAAGAGCCTGATATGGGAGGTGAGCTGCTAGTGTGAATGGTGAAGGTGGAGTGGCACTGAAGCACTATTATATCATCTTTGCACGGATTTGCACTGGGTGCCGGTTATCCAGAGGAATATATTTTACAGCGCTGCACTTTATTTCTATTTGGACATTCTTATAGGATTTTGATAAATTGCCTATAGTGTACAGCCACTTTAGGAATTACTGGACTGTGCTGTTTGAAATGTTTTTATATTGTGACATTGCTCCATGCTTCTAGCTCGTATCCTCACCCTCTAGTTCACAATATCCTGTATGCCCAATATTTGAGGCTGCGCCGAAACTGCATGAGGGATGAAGACTTTTTCACTCAGGCTTCTGCATTACGTGAGTGGCTCCTGGCCAGAGGCTATACCCAGACCAATCTCAAAAATGCCTTCAACAAGCCCTTTGCACAGTCCAGCACATCACTTTTATATAGCCCTCCTAGTGCTAAACAATTAGAAACTGTGAAGGTGGTCACTAAATTCTCTGCTCATCACAATCAATTGTGTACTGTCCTGTTCCATCATTGGCATTTACTAGCTGCTCATCATGTTCTAAGAAATATGTTAGACCCACCCCTAAACTGATATTCCGTATGGCAACCTCACTCAGAGATAGACTAACTGGTAGTCATTACCAAGCCGAACCGAAGGAACCCATCGGCCCTCGAGGCACCTTTTTGCTGTGGATATTGCCCACGATGCCACTGGATCCTTTGTACTTCCTAATGGAGAACTTCTCCTCTCCCACACATGCCAATTGTGGGACGAGAGGTGTCATTTACTTGATTTGCATATGCAGTGCCTTCTATGTGGGCAAGACGATTAGAGAGCTTCGTCAGGGGATTGGTGACCACCTGTATTATTCTTCCAACAGTAAACTACTACAGTTGGTTTACATATAGGGCTACACCTTAGATTTAATCCTAAAGCTGTCAAGTTTTTGGTACTGGAGGTGATTCCTGAGGATCCACGGAGGGAAGATTGGGACCACTCAATTCTTCAAAGTGAAACCTTGTAGATTGAGCATCTCAATGCAAATATCCCCCCCCCCCCCCCCAGCATTAAGAAAGTACACACTTATAAGCACTTTCTATGACAACTTCTGGGTGCTGGGTTTATACTGTCCTTCAAATAATGGTCATTTGCAATTTCCCTATGATGCTCGTTATGCTCCCCTTTTTCCCTCTGATCCCCTGTTTTCCTCCCCTCCCCTTCCTATGAAAATTCGGAGGTAAAAATACCAAAAATGTGGTAATTCGGAAATTCGGAAGTCGGAAAATTGAAAATAAGAAAGAACATTTGAAATAATAGCTAACTAATAAATAACTATTAAATTATAGCTATTGGAATTTCCCTTATTTCCATTTATCACTAACAGCCACATTTTCAAGGAAATGCCAATACCTATAATTTAAAAGTTATTTAGGTAGTTAAGTATAGTTAAGTTATTATTAGTTAGCTATTATTTCCGATTTTCACATTTCGAATTTCGGATTTTGTGCTTTTCTGATAGCCGAATTTCCGAAATACAGCAATTCGGATTTTTGGATTTTTTCGATTTCCGAATTACCAAATTTCTGAATCAGAAAAACGACAATTCGGAAATTCAGAAATTCGGATTCGTCAAATTTAAAAAAATTCAGTAAAAACGAATTTCGGAGCGAAACTACATAGTTTAAACAGTATCTCACACCCCTCACATTTTTGTAAATATTTTATTCTATCTTTTCATGTGACAACACTGAAGAAATGATACTTTGCTACAATGTAAAGTAGTGAGTGTACAGCTTGTATAACAGTGTAAATTTACTGTCCCCTCAAAATAACTCAACACACAGCCAATAATGTCTAAACCGCTGGCAACAAAAGTGAGTACACCCCTAAGTGAAAATGTCCTAATCGGGCCCAAAGTGTCAATATTTTGTGTGGCCACCATTTTTTTCCAGCACTGCCTTAACCCTCTTGGGCATGGAGTTCACCAGGGCTTCACAGGTTGCCACTGGAGTCCTCTTCCACTCCTCCATGACGACATCACGGAGCTGGTGGATGTTAGAGACCTTGCACTCCTCCACCTTCTGTTTGAGGATGCCCCACAGATGTTCAATAGGGTTTAGGTCTGGAGACATGCTTGGCCAGTCCATCAACTTTACCCTCAGCTTCTTTAGCAAGGCAGTGATCATCTGGGAGGTGTGTTTGGGGTCATTCTCATGTTGGAATACTGCCCTGCGGCCCAGCCTCCGAGGTGAGGGGATTGTGCTCTGCTTCAGTATGTCACAGTAAATGTTGGCATTCATGGTTCCCTCAATGAACTGTGGCTCCCCAGATCATAACAATCCCACCATCATTCTTGACTGTAGGCAAGACACTCTTGTCTTTGTACTCCTCACCTGGTTGCAGCTACACACGCTTGACACCATCTGAACCAAATATGTTTATCTTGGTCTCATCAGACTACAGAACATGGTTCCAGTTCCTTGTCTTCAGCAAACTGTTTGCGGGCTTTTTTGTGCAACATCTTTAGAAGAGGCTTCCTTCTGGGATGACAGCCATGCAGTCCAATTAGATGCAGTGTGCGTTGTATGGTCTGGGCCCTGACAGGCTGACCCCCCACCCCTTCAACCTCTGCAGAAATTCTGGCAGCACTCATATGTCTATTTCCCAAAGACAACCTCTGGATATGACGCTGAGCACGTGCACTCAACTTCTTTGGTTGACTATGGCAAGGCCTGTTCTGAGTGAACATGTCCTGTTAAACCGCTGTATGGTTTTGACCACCATGTTTTAGCTCAGTTTCAGCCTAGGCCATCTTTATGAAGAGCAAGAATTCTTTTTTTTTCAGATCCTCAGAGAATTCTTTGCCATGAGGTGCCATGTTGAACCTCCAGTGACCAGTATGAGAGAGTGAAAGCGATAACACCAAATTTAACACACGCACTCCCCATTCACACCTGAGACCTTGTAACACTAATGAGTCACACGACACCGGGGAGGGAAAATGGCTAATTGGGCCCAATTTGGACATTTTCACTTAGGGGTGTACTCACTTTTGTTGCCAGTGGTTTAGACATTAATGGCTGTGTGTTGAATTATTTTGAGGGGACAGCAATTTTGTGAGATATTGTATATACCGCCACCTTGATATATCACTTTCCTTCCTGACTTTTCTACCCCTTCTTTGAATTTCTACCTGGCTGTCTCAGCCCTCCCAGGCTGTATTTGGATGTTTGTGTTCTTTATAATGTTTCTACCTTTTGAGCCTATGCACAGTTTTTTGGCATATAGCAGTCCGCAGTGGTCTCTGTATTAATTGGATCACGCATGCTTATTTATATTGGTGCCCTGGCTTACTTTCTCTACTTGCTACGCTCTCATTACAGATGCTGGCCACCAGCATGCACCTGAGCTTATCACCATTTCATCCATACAAAATCTACCCTTGGTAATACTAGCTAGTGATTTACTCAACGATCTTACTGAGTATGGCCTCCTCATCTCTGCCCCTGTGATGCTATGCTGGTCGTCCCAACTTTTTTAGGTGGGTCTTCAGCGTGCAATTTACACAATTTTATATATCATCTCCAAGTTTGTGGTCCTTTTCCTGTCTCTCATTCCTTATCCCACAGCTTTTCCCTTTTCTCTGCTCAGCCCTTCCTCATCCTTCTTTTCCTTCCCCCTTTTCCCCTCCCCCCTCCTTTCCCCCCTCGTCATTTGAGCACTGCAGCAGCCCCCTAGAGCCCCCCTTTTACTTACCTGAGCCCGATCGTTCCAGCGATGGGGACGAGCACACCCGCTCCAGCCGGTGTCTTGAGTCCTCATTGGATAGATTGATAGCAGCAGGAGCCATTGGCTCCCACTGTCATCAATCAAATCCAATGATGCAGGAGCTGGGGGCGAAGCCAAGTCCTGCTGTCTGTGTCAATGGACGCAGCAGCAGGACATGGGAGCGCACCCGCACGAGTGCCCCCGAGGGAGAGCAGCTCTCCAATGGGGCACCCAAGAAGGAGGAGCCAGGAGCACCGCTGGGGAACCCAAGAAAAGGAGGATCGGGGCCAATCTGTGCAAAACCAACTGCACGGAGGAGGTAAGTATAACATGTATGTTTTTTTGTTTTTGTTTTTTGTTTTTTAAACAAACCTTTACATATCCTTTAAAACAACTGTTGCCATTGATAAAAAGGGAAAACCCCACAAAAAATCAACAAACAATAAACACAGTGGAGTTGATTTACTAAAATTGGAGCATGCTAAATCTGGTGCAGCTCTGCATAGAAACCAATTAACGTCCAGTTTTAGTAAATCTTCCCCACTAGTGTATCTTAATGGAACATATTGCCCAATTTGCGGGAAAAACGCACACCTTTCAGCACAATATGTTAGGTCAAGGGTTGCATGTCTTTCACATCCCCAACCATGGAAAAGTAAAGTGTATGTAAAAAACTGTTGTGGAATAGGGAATGTTTAGACCTCCTGTCAATTTTGTTTTTGCTGATTTTGACCTTGTTGAGGACATTCACCCTGGTTGTCCTTGTGACCATTGTCACCAAGACAGAAAGAGTGAGAAATCCAAAATTTTAGACTTTTCAATGAAATAGGAAGTGAGAGTAAAGCTGGGCACACACTAGTAGGATCTTGTTAAATATTTTTGGTTGTAAGAATATTGTAAGACTGTTCAGTGGAATCAAAATGATGTTCATTTCAACCTCAAAGAGGAGAAAATTTGAAGAGTAGAATGGAATTTTTTTCTCGAATGTATGAATTTCTAACAGTCTACGTGGTTTTCGTTTGATAAAGTCTAATCATTCCGAATTTATTTGTTAAAAGCAAAAGAAATTGTGAACTACTTTCGAACAACATGCAATTGTTCTTTTCATACAAATTTTCCTAAAAATATTACTACAAATTTTTGTTTGAAACTCTACTAGTGTACCCTGTTTAAATCATTCAATGAGAACCAATGTTTTGGTAACAACCATCTAAGATGGGAATGCTCTTCACCTTGGGGGGCGGGGGGGGGGGGGTGTTGTCTATCATTTCCTGTTGTATCTGCAAGGGAAATCTTTCCAGCAAGACACTGTTAGCAAAAAAAAAAAAACACTTCCCCTACTCGATCCAAAATTAGAAAAGAAAAAAAACAGTTTTTCTATACATATACTTTAAAGAGCAAATATGAATGATCAATTAAACCCCTTACAATTATGTGTCACTATTTTTATGTGCTAGAGCTTGAAATTAAAGAAAATCTACTTTCAGTGCTGTCGCATTTTGAATGACAATTGAGTGGTCGTGCGACGCTGTACCCAAACAAAATTTTTGTCATTTTTTCCCACAAATAGAGCTTTCTTTTGGTGGTATTTGATCACCACTGGGGTTTTTATTTTTTACACTACAAATTAAAAAGACCAAAAATTAAAAAAAAAAAAAAAAAGTGTTTCTTTGTTTCTGCCACAAAACTTTGTAAATAAGTGTGTTTTCTCCATCAGTATGTTTTCTCCAACACTGATGGGCACTGATGAGGCTACACTGATGGGCACTGATGAGGCAGTACTGATTGGCACTAATAAGGTGGCACTGATGAGGTGGCACTGATGGGCACTGATGATGAGGCACTTATATGCAGCACTGATGGGCACTGATAGGCGGCACTGATAAGCAGCACTGACGGCACTGATAGGTGGCACTGATATGCAGCACTGATGGGCACTGATAAGAGGCACTGATGGGCACTCATAGGTGGCACTGATGGGCACTGATAGGTGGTAGTGATAGGTGGCACTGACGGGCATTGATAGGTGGTACTGGTGGGCACTGATAGGCGGCAATGATAGATGGCACTGTTAGGCAGCACTGAAAAGGAGGCACTGGCAGGCATCAGAGATGGGCACTGAGTGCCATCCCTATTGGTAATTTAGTGCCTTACCTGGTGGTCCTGGGTGGGCTCCCTGTTGGTACTGGGTGAGCACCCCTGGTGGTCCTGGGTGGCATCCCTGGTGGTCCTGGGTGGTGATGCTCAGGGGGGGCTGCACTGATAAACAATCAGCGCAGACCCCCCCATCAGCAGACACGAGTAGAGGAAAAGCCGATACACGGCTCTTCCTGTTTACACTGTGATCAGCCGTAATTGGTCATGGCTGATCACGTGGTAAAGAGCTTCCAACAGAGGCTCTTACCAAGATCGGTAATGCGGTGTGTCAGACTGACACACCACCGATCGCCGCAATATGCTCCCCTCGCGGATGCTCGATTGCGGGTTATCCTGAAATGATGTCTGGTCAGGATAACCAAACCACTGTCCGGCCATCAATCACAAAAAATACACATTGGTCCTGCCAGAAATACAGTATCATTGGTACTTCCTTGTGCCGGCCATTTTCAGCCAGGGTTCCATAGGGCTCCCTGCTGCAAAGGCCAGTTATAGGTGGGAGCAGTGGTCAGTTGTTTGTATTGTGGAAATATTGGTGAGGGGATGCAGTGGACACCTTTGCTGCCATTGTGCTATGTGCTGGGTGTCCAGGGCGCCCCTGTGCCTTTAAGGAGGGATGGGCTAACTCCAGGCTCACCTTCCCTCTGCTTATCCATTATAATGCATGTGCTTCCACTATGGAGGTTCTCAAAATTTAGACTTAGGACTACAGAGATTGGGGTGCCTTGATGGGGCTCTGTAGCTTACGCATGTATTTGCAAATGTGAGCAAAGGAAACCCCTGTTTTTAACGCATACTATTAGATAGGATAATTTGGTTGGTTAGCAGGCTGGTCAGTGAGTTGAGCCGGCAATTTCTTTGGTTTTGTTTTCCATGGCATCCTAGTGTTCCTCCAGAGGTTGCTAAGTGTTCCTGTGGGTGATTGACCTCCAATCTGATGGTGCCTGCATGGTTCCCATTTGAACGCCATTTGGCATGGCCAGTAGTATGACACCAATAATCTCTTAGACCCCTTTTGCACTGAGGCGCTTGAAAACTGCCCATAAAACGGCGATCGCTTTTGCAGCGCTTTTGAGGCATTAGTGGTGTGCTTTTTTTTGAGGTGCTTTTGAAGTGCTTTTCGTGCGCTTTTCAGGCACTTTTGAGGCGCTTCCCATTCATTTCAATGGAGAGGGTCGCTTTTGAAGCCTTTTTTTAGTGCTCCAAACATGCTGCTTGCAGGAGTTTTTTCACCGCCCAGCCAGCGCACCACCCCAGTGTGAAAGCATTCATTGATTTTAATGGAAATTGATTTTCGTGAGCTTTTCAGGTGCTTATTTTTAGCTCAAAAGTGATTGAAAAGCCCCTCGGCGTGAAAGGGGTCTTAGCTGTATGTAAGAGCAGAATTCTGGGCCCTGTAATAGGTGCATTTATGAATTTATTTTAGAAGGGGTACCCTCAGACCTCAAAATGATTTTCAGATTCCTCTGCAGTAAAAAAAAAAAATTGAGAAAGGCTGCTGTAAACTGATTTGGAAGCAGAAACATTGTTGTCTTTCCTGTGTAAACTACTAATCTCTCCAACCCACATGTAATAGAAATAAAGAGAGAAATAAAGAAATAAAGACATGTTTAAAATCCAGACTAGTTGACAACCATGGTCCCCGCCATAGATACAGTGGAGGAGTGAGCTTAATTTCTCAGAGATAGGAAGTGTGCTATTCACAGGGTTACTGAGTTGAAAAAGGGAACAAGCCTGAAAAAAAGATGATATGCAAAGGAGCAAATAAGTGCAATATTCCAAAGGTTTTATTGAAAAACTAAGAGCAATATCATTATTTTTGGTGGGTAAATAGTATTTGTTTGTCTGTAGGTGCATCAAACCAAAAAAAAGGTACCTAAAGGAAGAGAAACAAATGGATTTGGATCACAAAGAGTCAAAGTCCCTTAAATGAGAAACAGTTGTGTGTTTATAATTACTAGGGCTGTCCCGATACCACTTTTTTAAGACCGAGTACAAGTACCGATACTTTTCTTCAAGTACTCGCCGATACCGATTACCGATACTTTTTTTAAGGTCATGTGACAGTGGCACGAATATTTTATTTTATTTTTTTTTTTACAATTTTATTTTTTTATTATTTTTTAACTAGTGACTGACAGGTAAGTATTTACGGTGACTCGTAGTATTTGACACGAATGCTACGAAGTCAAATACTTACCCCTCCTCGGCGACAGAGGAGAGGTAAGTAGAAGTTACGTCGACTCCGAAGACTCTTTCCCCGACCCCTTAGAGGTAGGAGTCGGGGGAAGAGGGACAGAGTTTTCTCTATACAGTCCCCAGTTATTTAACATTTTTTATTATTTTTTTATTTTAACATTTTTTTTTTTATTTTATTTTATAAGCACGGTGAC
>BLSH010251454.1:785770-804947 GCA_018402905.1 Glandirana rugosa
TAAGTTAAAACGGTCAAAAAAGGTGGTAAAGGGGATAAGGGGAATGTTAGGATAGAGAGACAAAAATAAAAAATAAAAACAGAGAGATAGGATTGTAAGGGGAATAGGGGAAATGGTGGAAAAAACTGGCAAAATTGAATGTGAGCTAAGAAGGAATGACGAACCTGAAGTGAAAGTGGTAAATGGTAAATGGTGTGGTGTATATAAAGTGGGAGAGGTTTAACCGCCCAGGTATTGGCGCCTCCCTCTCCCATTGCACTCCAGCGTGAAGTTGGGGGCTGGCCTGTGGTGGCGCTCCCATTTAGGGCACCAGCACACAGTGGTTCAGACGTATGGGAATCACTCTCACAGTAAGAGCTGTGAAAATGTGGAATAGAATCCCCCCAGAGGTGGTTTTGGCCAGCACGGTTGATTGCTTTAAAAAAGGCCTGGATTCTTTCCTTAATGTAAATAATATAACTGGGTACTAACATTTTTAGGTAAAGTTGATCCAGGGAGAATCCGATTACCTCTTGGGGGATCAGGAAGGAATTTTTTCCCCCGTTATAGCAAATTGAATCATGGCTTTGCTGGGGTTTTTTGCCTTCCTCTGGATCAACTGTGGGTGAAGGATTGTATATGGGATTGTTTGGTTATCTATAATTTTTTTTTTTGGGTTGAACTAGATGGACTTGTGTCTTTTTTCAACCTGACTATGTTACTATGTTACTTTATGGACACCACACCACTTACCACTTTCACTTCAGGTTCGTCATTCCTTTTTAGCTCACATTCAATTTTGCTGTTTTTTCTCACCATTTTTTTTTTTACATATCTATGCTTTTTTCCCCTATTCCCCTTACAATCCTATCTCTCTGTTTTTTCTTTTTTTCCCCTCCTTTTTCCATTCTTTCCTTCCAGCCTTTCTTTGTTCACAGCCACACTTTCTGCATTCCACCCCCATTACACATTTATTATCTCACATGTTCACTTACTCCACAGATACTTCATATAAATGCAGTACACACCCTTCCCTGGTCAACACCACACCATCCCTGTCCACCGTGGGTGCTGCCCTTTGTGGTTTGGTGCCGCCATTGATAACCCCAAGAGCTCCCGGCAACGGTGATCCCGGCTGAAATGCGTTTCCATGCACGGGCTTCCTACCCCTAGCACTTTGATGACCTTGTAAGTTTCTATACATTGGTGGCATTTCTCAATTTTACAATTTTTTATTTGCTTATAGATCCCTGTCTCATATCCTACAATTTTGAACTATACATATTTATATTTTTTATCATAGATAGGCTTGCTCCTGAAGAGTGACCATTAAGTCACGAAACGTGCGTCAAGCTACCAACAGTCCTATCCTCTCATGTGCTGTATAAAGACTAATGATTTTTTTGATATGAGACCCCTGCTGGTGTAATCAATATCATTTGATATGAGACCCCTGCTGGTATAGATGATTGAAGAAAAATCTCCGGACGGCCGCACTCCTTTTAATGCTTTATTGATTACAAATCCATGCGATACAGGATGGAGACAATATGCTAAATATATATATAATAATAATATATATATAATATATACCCCTGCTGGTATATTCAAGACTCTAATATTGATGATGGTTATTTATTTGGCTGTGCGCCATGCGAAATATATGTTTATACATACGATATTTTATTGCAATATGAATTGTACAGTGTTATATACTTTTATTGTAGAGCATGGTCTCAAATCTATTATATATGTATGAATTAAAAATGAATTAACACTATTTTCCTATTCAAGCACCTATTCATTCTCCATTGCGCGCCTCACTCAAAGTCCCACTTTTTGTCCTCTTTGTCATCTGTGGATGTTTGGATGTTACATTTTGAAAGAAGCTGGACGCCAGCAGTAGGAAGGTGGCGGAGGCCATGTTGGTTCACCCTGCACTGCTCAGCGCTAAACCTTTTGCCTTTCAAAATATAACATACAAACAGCATCATAAATGTCAACAGGGCCTGCCGTGGCCCCGTCGCTACCTCTATATATCCAGCCGCCGGAAATGCAGTGTGTATAAGAAGAAAAGAATCACTATTGCCGCCCAGTAATGACATTAGCTCACTCCCAGCTTCAGTGTCGTGGCCCGCGGGAACAACAGGCAGCCAGCATACACCGCCAGCACACCTGTGTGTCACATCACCTCATCTCCTCCTGCTCCTGTGTCCATTGCTAGGGAGCGCTGAGCTGGACGAGCAGCATTGGCTTGGAGCAGATGGGCATGGCTTGTGGGGCGGAGGCAAAGCCAGAGCGGCCCATGGGTTAGGGAGCGGAGCAGGTTTCCCAGTGCTGGCCTCCCAGAGCACATCACTTCACAGCATAGAATGAGCAGCACAAGTACCTGCTCATCACACCACCAGTGATGCAAGACAGTATATGAAGAGGCTCAGTTACCACTTTGCCAGCTGGTGAGTTCTATTTTTACAGTAAATCTATGTGAGTGGCAAGGTGGCTTAACTGGTTGGTCTATGTATGTTTACTCAGCTCAGGGCAAGTCCCTCCCACTTACCAACCCCACTATAGCTGATTGACGGCTACAGCACAGCCAGCTAGTTCTGGGAGGGCATCATATGATGGCCTCCCAGTCTCGTGCTTCTTGGTAGTGTCCACGATGGTTGCGTCTGTCCACGGCAGTGTTTCTCAACCTTTTACGGCAAAGTACCCCTGCAAGTCTAAAAAATTTCCTAAGTACCCCCGAAAAAGTGATGGGCACTGATAGACTGCACTGAGAGGAGGCACTGAGTGGAGGCACTGAGAGGAGGCACTGATGGCTGGGCATGCTGGCATGTGCAGGCAGGACTCACTTTTTTTCCCAGGATTGCAGAGCCACAGCAGTCATCTTCACACATGGCAGGCAGGGACATCCAAGGCGCGCTGGAGAGCAGGAGGAGTCGGGAGATGGGGGGACATGGTGCCTGCCCCGTCAGTCAGCCCTGGCCTGGGAAATCTCCTCCTTGATGGGCTGCACTGATAGCAGGACCCCGGGCAGCTGTCGCCGGCCTGACACCCCCCCACACACACACACACGTGGCAGACCACTTCACCCGTTGGTAGTACAGTCCCACGCAACATGGCTACAGAAAGACGCCGGGGACAGTGTGTGTGTGCGGGAGGAGAGACTTGAGTGACAGAGCACTGCAAGTACCCTCTGCCCTTGGTGCATGTACCCCCAGGGGTACGCGTACCACGGGTTGAGAAACCCTGGTCCACAGGACACAGCGCATCATGGATCGGGGTAAAGGACCAATGACATCGACCCTTTACCACATGATCACTCTGTCCAATGATGGAGCAATCACTTGTCATCAAACCAGCATTATTGCAGGTTCAGCTCGCACTGCTGCGGCACAATACTGTGTGCAATCAGTGCAATCACAGTGCCCCATCAGTGCAATCACATGATAGAACATAATGGATTTTGGTGGGCGCAATTTTTTTTTTTGGGGGGGCAGCACTTCATTCTTGGACCCAGGAAGCACAAGGTCTTGGGCCAGCCCTGGATGTCAATATACTATATTTATTTATATACACTCACTTTATTGCTGAAATTACTCTGAAATTCAAGATGTAGCTGGGTGTAGTAAGGTGTCCGCATGGGTGTTCTATCAGATTATAGCTACCTGTCAGGTGATAAAGTGTGTGGAACGCATGATGGAATGCATTGCGCATGCGCAGTAAGTTTTTTTGGTAAGAACGTGAATTCCATTGAACATTTGATGGGTAGCGGTAATAATCTAATAGAACACCGGCTCTCCATTTCATCCTTTCAAGTTATGATTTGCTGTTAGGAAGACACTATGAGCCAGAGCACCACTTTGTTTGCCTCCTAGGGGAATTCACCTGGGCATTGTTTTTTCCTCCTTCACTGTATATACTGTACTTCTCTCAGGTTTTCATTGCTATCTGTGTGCATGCGGTGGAGATCAGCACTATTTGTTCTGGTCACAACTGTCACAGAGACAGAAAGTGATGGCAAATTAAAAATGTTACAGTTGTGATCGGAACAAGAGATGAATGGTAGCGGCCTACCTAAATTCTTCTCTTCAGCCCTAGTGCTTCACTTTGGACTTGCACAGCGTTGCATAACCATTGCAGAAAAAAAGTCTGAGCTGCATCTACCTCCTACTGCACATGCACACGCCACTCAACCCATTGATTCCTATGTCTCACATACTCATGATGGCCCCCTGCCTTCCTGAGGAGTACAACCCCAGGTCTGCCATAGTAAAGAAAGATAATAATGAGTTGTGAGCATCGATAGTAAGAGAACCAGGCAGGGCAACAGCCATAGTAAAGAAAGTATTAAAGTGTTACTAAACCCACAGCAGTAAAATCAGTCTGTATATGCAGTAAATAATGCTTGTTATACTCACTGTGGACCCTAAGGGGCTAAAGGCTGTTTGATCCTGTGAGCACAGATGGTGCTCTTCTTCCACTGACTCCAAAACAGGTCCGGAAAAGACAGAATTACTGGAGTCAGGCTGCACATGCTCAGTTTATTGTGTATTGCTACAGAGTTTTCTTTTTTCTTGGGAGAGCACATGTGATCAGCACAGGGCCAATCAGCACTGTCCAGACAGAGGGTCAGGGGTCCTTGATCCTGATAGGACAGCTCAGTGCTGTATGAAAACTCCTCCTACAAGCATTAAACAGGAACTGATAGAAGTCACAAGACTGCTATATACTGCTGATGAGAAAAGGTATTTAGCAGTTTATATTT
Source organism: Glandirana rugosa (assembly GCA_018402905.1). Lineage (NCBI taxonomy): Eukaryota > Metazoa > Chordata > Amphibia > Anura > Ranidae > Glandirana > Glandirana rugosa. The sequence goes on from BLSH010251454.1 coordinate 790,518, forward strand.
ACTAAAACAATTACATTTCCATGCCCTGTGTACTGTGGGAGACCAGATACAGTTGTGCCCATAAGTTTACATACCCTGGAAGAATTTATGATTTTTTGGCCATTTTTTAGAGAATATGAACCATAACACAAAAACATTTCTTTCACTCATGGTTAGTGTTTGGCTGAAGCCATTTAATATCAATCAACTGTGTTTACTCTTTTAAAATCATGACAACAGAAACTACCCAAATGACCCTGATCAAAAGTTTACATACCCTGGTGATTTTGGCCTGATAACATGCACACAAGTTGACACAAAGGGGTTGGTATAGCTATTAAAGGTAACCATCCTCCCCTGTGATCTGTTTGCTTGTAATTAGTGTGTGTGTATAAAAGGTCAATGAGTTTCTGGACTCCTGACAGACCCTTGCACCTTTCATCCAGTGCTGCACTGACGTTTCTGGATTCTGAGTCATGGGGAAAGCAAAAGAATTGTCAAAGGATCTGCGGGAAAAGGTAGATGAACTGTATAAAACAGGAAAGGGATATAAAAAGATATCCAACAAATTTAGCATGTCAATCAGCGGTGTTCAAACTGTAATCAAGAAGTGGAAAATGAGGGGTTCTGTTGAAACCAAACCACGGTCAGGTAAACCAACCAAAATTTCAGGCACAACTGCCAGGAAAATTGCTCGGAATACAAAGAAAAACCCACAAATAACTTCAGGTGAAATACAGGACTCTCTGAAAACATGTGGTGAGGCTGTTTCAAGATACTCAATAAGGAGGCACTTGAAAGATGGGCTGCATGGTTGAGTCGCCACAAGAAAGCCATTACTACGCAAATGCCACAAAGTATGCTGCTTAAAATACGCGAAACGGCACAGAAACAAGCCTCAAAACCTCTGGCACAAAGTCATTTGGAGTGATGAGACCAAAATTTAATACTGTGTATTGCACCCTTTAACATCAATGACAGCTTGAAGTCTTTTGTGGTATTTCTGGATGAGGCTCTTTATCTTCTCAGATGGTAAAGCTGCCCATTCTTCTTGGCAAAAAGGCTGAAATTTTAGTTGGTCTACCTGACCGTGGTTTGGTTTCAACAGAACCCCTCATTTTCCACTTCTTGATTAGAGTTTGAACACTGCTGATTGGCATTCTCAATTTCTTGGATATCATTTTATATCCCCTTCTTGTTTTACACAGTTCAACTACCTTTTCCTGCAGATCCTTTGACAATTCTTTTGCTTTCCCCATGACTCAGAATCCAGAAACCTCAGTGCAGCACTGGATGAAAGATGCAAGGGTCTGTCAGGAGTATCAGGTACATTGTACCCCTACTAATTCACCACAAAGTGTCAAAAAAAGAAAAAAATACAATTAGAGTCCTTTATTAAAAAAGAAAGAAAAAAAATGTCCCCCATTGTAATCCATCGTCAATCGCGGCGCGCAACGGACCCGAAAAAAAAAGCCGCAACAGCTCCCGCCGATTGAGCTCGCTTTGTTTTGTCAGTTTATTTATAGTGAAGGGCGGGGCCACACAGTGGCATAATTGAGTGACCCGCCTTTCTGATGTCACATGATGACAGAGGGGGCGGGAACACCCGTACGTCACCGGGTAACCCTGCCCTTCACTATAAATAAAGGGTCAAATTAAAGTGAGTGCAGACAGTGGCAGCCTTCTCATGGAGGAGCTGCGCACTATGCATTATGTGGCGCTCGGAGGTGCTAAATTCGGGGATCCAGTGAACAATGGAAGTTCAGCCCGAAAGTATGCTCGGGCCAAACAGTTTGCCCATCCCTAATAATGAGCAGTGTGCATGTACATGTAGCACCCTCTAGTGTGCTACTAATGTTAGAGCCGGTTCACATTACAGCGACTTGGGATCCGACTTGTGTCACCCAAAGACGCTTGACAGAAGAAATTCCGTTGTGAATGAGAGCTGTCTTAAAGTGGTTGTATACCCTCCAAAGGGATTTTTACCTACAGGTAAGCCTATACTAAGGTTTACCTGTAGGCATACACTGTGATGTCCAGACGAAGGCCCGGCGCAGAGCGCAGGAAAGACGGGCTCCTGCGCGCATGCCTCGCGGCTCCAGCCAGTCATAGCACCGGAGCTGCGTACCCGGAAGCAAGATCTGAGGGAAGATGTCCGCTCCCTCAGAGGGGACCGAGCAGCCCTGACGGATCTTCGTTCCAAGGTGAGTATTTCATAATGAGCTAGTATGCAGTGCATACTAGCTCATTATGCTATTGTCTTGCAGGGGTTTTTTTTTTTTTTTTTTCCATTGCCTGGGTAGACAACCGCTTTAATGTACACTACTGAAGTTGCTCCGACTTCAGAAAAAGTTCCTGTACTACTTCAAGGTGACTTATATCCGGCTTGTGCCCATAGAATTCCATGGAAGTCGCCTCCAAGTCGGATCCCCATCTATATTGAAGCGACTTTACAGGAAAAAGAAAATAATTTACTCAGTGAAAAACCCAGGCGTCCCCCTACCTCCCTTCTCTGATTGGCTCAGGCAAAGTTGCCTGGCATGGAGGTCGCTTCAGGTTGCGTTGTAAGTCACCCAAAGTTGCGCTGAAGTAGCGCTGAAGTCACCTATGAAGTCGGATCGCCCCTGTGTTAACCGAGTCTTAGTGTAGATAAATTTAAGTTATGGCTCATGGTAAGTTATGTGAGCCTGTAATTGGCTTACTGAAGGTCCGGCTGAATGACTTCACAGTTGCATGTCTCTGGTACATCCCCCCCCCCCCGGATCTGGAAGGTGGTAGAAACTTCTGGAAGTTAGTAAGTGGAGGCCAGGAGGTCTTGATCTGCATACTTGAGGGGGCCTGGTGAATCCCCAGGCAGAATGTCCTGGCAGGGTGGCTAGGCCAGCCCTTAAATATAAAAATGAAAAATGAAGTGGTGATTAAATACCACCAGAAGAAAGCTCTATTTTGGGGAAAACTTACATACTGAACATTTTATTTGGGTACAGCGTCACATGACCACACAGTTGTCAGTTAAAGTAATGCAGTGTCGTATAGCAAAAAATGTCCTGGTCATGAGGTCCTTGTTCCAGAGGTCAAGTGGTTAAGGATTGGCAAACTGCAATATATTACATTTTTGTTTTCGGGTTTAATATTGCTCTAAATTATTGTGTAAGCAGCTTTGTGATTCTTTATTTCAGCCAGTGATGGTGCTGAAATTTCCAGTCTGTGTAATGTGTGCATTCTGTCCCTTGTTATTCTTCATACTGCTAATCTGTCCAAGCGCGATACAACCTGGAAACCACAACAACCACAACAAATACAATAAAAGTGAAACCATGTGAAGAAAGAGCTTGGCTCATCACAGTAAGGCCCGATTCACACTGAGAACTTGGCCCCATGCATGAGACTTGGCCATTAAGGTGCAAGTGGCACGCGCACCGTCCAGCCCTGATGCCGGCAGACTGTTAAGCCCCGTACACACGGGATGACGATCGTATACAACAGGTCGTACGAATGACCGTTGTATGCGAAATCGATCGTTAGTACGCGCGATTAGAACTGCCGACGTTTGTCGGTCGTACAACGGGAGTTGTATGAGCAGACTAGAAAACTTGGTCGTACCAACAAGCGCTCATACGACCGTTGTATCGTGTGTACAGAGCAGTTGGTCCAACAAGTTGTATTGTGCAAAACACGCATGCTCCGAAGTCAGGAACGGCCGGATGCTAATTACATGCACCTGAACGTTCTTTCTTTGGTCATACGATCGTGTAGTGCAGTCAGTATGCTAGATACAACAGCCAACATACGATTTGAGCAGGGGCGTAACGATAGGGGTTGCAGGGGTTGCAATTGCAACCGGGCCCCGTGGTCCAGGGGGCCCGTGTGCCTCCCTTGGACACCTGAAAAGGAGGAATGGCGGGGGTGGCATTTAGAGGACCCAATCTCCTCCATTTCCCTCTATCCAGTTTACTTGTCTTCTGCTGTTCCCAGAGTCCCTGTGTGCTTCCCTGGCCCCCCTGGGGCCTGCTGCAGAACTTGTGAAAGGGCCCCACTGCGGCACCGTAATAAAGGGACCCACAATAGGAGTAAGGGGCCCCAGGATCAGTGGGAAGAGGGAAGGGCCCTGGCCAGGGGTCATGGGGGCCCTTCATAATTTCTTGCACCGGGGCCCTGAAGGTTCTAGTTACGCCTCTGGATTTGAGACGATCGTACGTACGGTCGTCGTCCCATGTGTACGAGGCTTAAGACTCTATGAGAGGCTGAAAGCTGCTGCAGGTAGACAGGGCTGGATGATGCACTTGTCAGTACTGATGTTTAGGGTAGTATGCTCCCAGAGATAAATGCCTAAAACGCAGGAAAGTCATATAGGTATAAAATAGATGTAAATCCTACTTGAAAAATATTTGCTTTGCTAAAGCACCGTGTAACATTAACAGTTGCACATTTTATTTTTCTTTGTTTTTTTTTTTTGGTTTTGTAAGGTTTTGACCTTTTTATGTTTCGTAGCATCTTATTTCTGCTGATCTCCTGTACTTCTTCTTTACATACACTATACCAGGGATATGCAATTAGCGGACCTCCAGCTGTTGCAAAACTACAAGTCCCATCATGCCTCTGCCTCTGGGTGTCATGCTTGTGGCTGTCAGAGTCTTGCTATGCCTCATGGGACTTGTAGTTCTGCAACATCTGGAGGTCCGCTAATTGCAGATCCCTGCACTATACCATTTCTCAGGGCAGTGACACAACCGTGCCTGCATAACATGTTGAAACTGCAACTTTTAGGGGTCTATGTATCAAAAATTCTCCATGCGAATCCCTCAGAATTCACACAGCTGTTGCCAATAATCCCCTTAAAGTGGTTGTCAACTCGTGACAACCACTTTAACCTACAGGTAAGCCTATAATAAGGGTTACCTGTAGGTGCCCTGCATATCTCCAAACCTGCATGGTTAAGGAGATATGCAGTGTATTAGCTGTGCCGACGTCATTTTGGCACATGCGCAGTGAAGAAACGGCCTCCGTGCCATTTCTTCACTGTGATGGTGCCGTGACTGGCGGCTCCCGCGCGCATCGCGTCGACGTCACGTGACTCCGGCCAGTCACAGAGCCAGAGATTGTGGCCCCAGAAGGAAGAGTGGCAGAAGATGGATGCGGCCAACACAGGGGACAGCGCTGGACGGCGCAGGCTTCCTTTGCAGGTAAGTGGCACATAATGGGCTACTATGCGATGCATAGTAGCCCATTATGCTTCTACTTTACAGGGGAATGTAGAGGAAGTAAACCCCGTCAGGGTTTACTTCCTCTTTAATGTGTCTAATATGTGCATTTCCTATGCCCATCAGCTCCATCTAGTGGTGAAAAGCAGTATTTTCCTGATTGCAGTATTTCAGGATGATACAGCACTGGTGCACAGTCATGTTGGAACAGGAAGGAGCCATCCCCAAACTGTTCCCACAAAGTTGGGAGCATGAAATTGTCCAAAATGTCTTGGTATGTTGACGCCTTAAGAGTTCCCTTCACTGGAACTAAGGGGCCAAGCCCAACCCCTGAAAAACAACTCCACACCATAATCCCCCTTCCATCAAATGATTTGGACCAGTGCTCAAAGCAAGGTCCATAAAGACATGGAAGAGCAAGCTTGGGGTGGAGGAACTTGACTGGCGGGTCCTGATCACAGCCCAATAGAACACCTTTGGGATGAATTAGAGCGGAGACTGCGAGCCAGGCCTTCTCATCCAACATCAGTGCCTGACCTCACAAAATGCGCTTTTGGAAGAATGGTCAAACTTTCCCATAGACACTCCTAAACCTTGTGGACAGCCTTCCCAGAAGAATTGAAGCTGTTATATTTGCAAAGGGTGGGCAAACACAATATTGAATCCTACGGACTAAGACTGGGATGCCATTAAAGTTCATGTGTGTGTAAAGGCAGACGTCCCAATACTTCTGACAATGTAGGTCAACATAGAGGGACATTTACAGGCAGAATAAAAAGCGTCAAATGTCTGTAAAAGTGGCATTTTTGACATCCTGTGTTCATGAGGCCTTACTTTTTACAGTATTAGCTCTCACTGCGATTCTAGCCATTTGGTCACATGACATCTCAGAGCCCCAAAGAAAGTTGGTGCTGGAAGACTTCCCTATGTTAGACCCCATCATTGCAGGTCTTAGGTCTAATTCAGGCGGGCGCAGAGGCCAGTAGACCATGAATAGGACATCTGTTTATATGGCTTGAGATGCCAGGTGCTGTGCGCAGGCAACCAATGTAAGTGTTTGCAACTAACTAAGTAGAGTTAGATGTGCCTCATGAGACACCTCCATCCCCAAACAATATACAAAGAAACATGACTTGCCCATGGGACTTTAGATGAGACGGAACACACTCAGTAGCCAGGTACAATGTTTCAAAGATCAATTCTATGTAACCCGACGCATTTCGTGGCATAGAGCAGCTTCCTCATGGGGTTGATGCACACACTGTATAGACAATTGTGTGTGCATCAACCCCTAAGGAAGTGACGCTATGTCACGAAACGCGTCAGTATACACAGATGCAAGTTCTCACTTATTATGGATTGATCTTTGAAACACTGTACCTAGCTACAGAATTGACATGTACATATTGACCAATCTGCTTGACTATATGGCAATTATGTCACTGTTGATCTGTTGTAAACTGTATTTACCAATAAATCTTTACTTTATTGATTTTATTACTGAGTGTGTTGCGCCTCATCTAAAGTCCCATGGGTAATTCATGTTTCTTTGTATATTCTAGGTGTTTGGGCACCCAGCGGCTGCATGGACACAGCTACACATCCTAATAAATTGATGGGCCCTTCCTGGTCTATGGACCTCAGGTCCCACCCACACCTGAGCGTTTTGTAGCTTGAAGCCTGAAGCTACAAAACACTGGAGGGGAAAAAAATCAATGATTCTCTATGGAGATGTTCACATCTCTACTCTAAAACGCCTGAAGCTCAAAAAAGTTCTGGAGGTATTTTTGTAGCTTGATTTGGACGTTTTTCTACTATTTACATTGGTGGTCTTTTGATCTGTACAAAATCACGGCAAAAATCGTGGTAAAAATGAATGTCTTTCTGCCTGAAAATGCTACACCCACGTGTGAATCCAGTCTCAGTGCCCATGTGAATGAGGACTAAGGCTTTGGTCACACACAAATTTGAATCCTTAGACTGCTAGTATTTATAAATACATCGGAAAGTATTTACTTGTTTTAAACTTTTTTTTTACATTTCTTCAGCTACTTCCTGGTTTCTGGCCTAGGCTATATTGTTGTCATACATCCCAGGAATCTTCAGGAGGGGAGAAGGATTTTTCTCAACTAAACACACCCTCCTGTCTGCATGCCTGAGCTAAGGGCAGATGGATTCCACATAAATCATCCGCCCTTATTCAAAATGGCTGTGGACAGATATCCTAGGGGGTGTATTTCAAAATGATTTCTCAGCAAAATAAAGCATGGAGACATAGCTGGATGGGTGTGAGCTTGCTTTGAATAATAAAAATTCATCAAATAGCGTTTTTGGTTTGTGGTGCTCAGAAGCAGTGCAGTTCAGCTTCACCTCTAAACTGATAACCTGTAAAGGCTTTTAAAAGGGGAAGTTCGGCTTGCTTGCATCCTCCCCCGAGTGGATGTTCGTCCCCCTCCCCCTCCCTGCAGCCTTCTGGGACACATCACAGGTCCCTGAAGACTGTGGGACCATACACAGAGCAGTGTGGCTCGTGCATGTGTAGTGGGAAGCCAGCTGTAAATCTGCAAGGCTTCACTGCCGGTTTCCCTTAGGTAAAGTGGAGTTCCACTGTATTTTAATGTAGCCATGTGCTCCCTTGAGAGTGGCTGGTAGTTGTGGTTCACCTTATAGCTGCCCCCAATCACACCATATTTCACACATCCGGAGACACTGGACAGGCCGGCTCTTGTTTTTGTTGTTTTATTTAGGGGTAATAACTTGGATGGGAATAAGGGATGACTGTGGGATGCCCAAGGAATTAGGATACACAAACTCCATATACAGTCCTGTATATGCACACATGCATTGCAGACCGTCCCTCTGCAGACTGTTACTCCTCACAACTCTCCAGCACTTCACTGGCTGACCGTTTCTCTTACAGTTCTCTCTCTACACAGAACTTGCAGCTTTACACTTCTTTGCTTCTCTCCAGCTCAGAGCGTAGTTTCCAGCCTGAAGGGAAATTTATCAGACTTCTCTATACCTTTCTCTTTACCGTGGCTAGCACATGGTGAGGCCTACTCTGTATCAGCAGGACCTCAGAAACATCTATTACAGGCCAGGGATTACGGGTCCCTGAATGTGTGGCAAAATACTTGAGTGCTAGTCGGGTCTTTGACGGACTACAACTCCCAACCCATCCTCTCTCAGGTCCCATCAACCTGCTGTCTGGTAGGGGTGCGCATCTTCACTGGCCTCACGATTCGATTCGATTACGATTATCAGGTCAACGATTCGATTCACGATGCATCACGATTAGGATACAGGGGTGTCGGTGGGTGGTGAGGGGTGTCAGTGGGTGGCTGTGAGGTGTCAGTGGGTTGCTGTGGGGTGTCAGTGGGTGGCTGTGGGGTGTCAGTGGGTGGGTGTGGGGTGTCAGTGGGTGGGTGGTGAGGGGTGTCAGTGGGTGGGTGTGGGGTGTCAGTGGGTGAGTGTGGGGTGTCAGTGGGTCGGTGGTGAGGGGTGTCAGTGGGTGGGTGTGGGGTGTCAGTGGGTGAGTGTGGGGTGTCAGTGGGTGAATGTGGGGTGTCAACCGCGCAATTGTCATTTAAAGCTCAAGAGCACTGAAAGCTGAAATTTGAGTTATGTAGCAACATACTCCTCTCCGCCAGACGTGAGCGGTGGATTCCTCAGCCCCGCCCGTCTCTCTTCAGCTACAGTCAGAGGGCGGGGCTGAGGAATCCACCACTGATATCTGCCGGAGAGGAGAAAGGCAGGCAGCGGGCTGGGAGGTAATGAGCGAGACACCACGGTAGGAGACATCCGGGTGTTTCACAAATAGGAGACTTGTCAGGCGACTTGAGTCGCCTGACAAGTCGCCTCCATGCAAATTGGAACTGTTCCAAGTCGGAGCGACTTAAGTCGCTCCGACTTAGAAAAAGGTTCCTGTACGACTTGGGGGCGACTTGCATTGACTTCTATTACAGAAGTCATTTGCAAGTCGCGTTGTGCCGAGGTCGCCCACAAGTCGGATGACGTCACCCATAATCGATTATGGGCAGTCGCTGCATCGATGCCGCATCGCGGACGTCCTAATCGCGATGCATCGATGCATCGATTAAATTCAGCACCCCTACTGTCTGGTAGTGACTCTCCTTTCCTTTGACTGGCTCCCAAAGACTGTCCACTATTCCTCTCCCAGCCTGCTCCAGCACTTTCTCCTCCAGTCCCAGGGACCGTCACTCACCGCACAGGTCCTCAGGACCCACTAACAGGCCAGGTTTGCAGGATAACTGAAATATATCACAGGTGATATCATTTACTGCTCAGTGATTGCAGTATTCTAGCCTGCATCTGCCCAAGGTAATACTTAAAATCTGGCCTGTTGGTGGGTCCTGAGGAGAGGAGTTGAGAACCACTGCTTTAAAGTCTCTCTCCTCTTGTAGCACCACCGCTGTTCTCCTGTTCCTCCTGTGCTGCTCCAGGAATCACTCTTCTTCCTGGCTGCACCCGAACCCCCAGGCCCCAAGGTCACCCTCCCCAGACTGGGGGCAACCTCCCGGGTATGGGCCTGCTCCACAGCGCCTCTGCTACATCTCCAGACTTCCACCCGACACTACTCCTCCCAGATTGGGCTGACTCTGAGTATTTAAGGAGGTCTGCCCCCTGCCAGTCCTGCTTGGGGATTGGTCAGGGTTCCTTAGAACACTCCAGATGGCTCCACCTATCTCCCAGCCTTTCTGACCAGAAACCTTCCCCGGGTTTCTAGAAAGAAGTGGAAGGTTCTGGTGACCTCATCTGTTAAGTCCACCCAATCCTCCCTGAGCCTCTCCTCCCAGCCCAGATCAAAACACCCAGGCCTGCACACTACAGTCAGGCCTGACCAATTTTACCTCTCCCAGCCAAAAACCCTGCTAGAAACGCACCTATACTATAGGGAAAACCCTGCTAGAAACGCACCTATACTATAGGGAAAACCCTGCTAGAAACGCACCTATACTATAGGGGCGTTACACTAAGTTTATTAAAAGTCAGCAGCTACAAAAAATGTAGCTGCTGACTTTTAATAAAGAAAAAATGTAGCTGCTGACTTTTAATAAAGAAAAAATGTAGCTGCTGACTTTTAATATAAAGACACTTACCTGTCTCCCCGTTCAGCAATGCGGACAGCAAGAGCCTCGGATCTCTCCCCCTCCCCTCTGCGGCGCTGTCATTGCTACTGTGGGTACCCGACCATGACAGGAAGTGGTTTCACGGCCGGACGCGCACTGCACATGTGCGAGCAGCGCTGCGCTTTGTGATTGGTCCCAAAGTCTTCTAGGACCTGTCCTGTGTCCCAGAACGCTTCGGGAGGGAGGGGGAAGGAGACCTTCCAATTCTGATTGCCTAAGGCAACTGGAAGAGAAGTATTCATAACGGGTATCCGCACCCCTCCTCCTCCCCAAAAGCTCAGTTTCGCCATCAGGAGCTGGGGAGGAGGTCTTAAAGTGAAAGTTCCACTTTTGAGTGGAACTCCGCTTTAAGATGCCAGTGCCTGTACCCAATGCCCATTGAAGGTAAGGGTGTTTATATTAAAAGACATCAGCTACAGTACTTGTAGCTGCTGACTTTTAATTTTTTTTGGGGGGGGGGGGGGACTGGAGCTCCTCCTCTTCAAAGTGGGACTAAACTCCCATGCATAAATGTTACCTATAAGTAAGCCTATAATAAGGCTTACCTATAGGTACTGTAAATATCTCCTAAACGTGCGCCGCTTAGGAGATATTTAATGCAGTCGGCGACATCACCAGCGCATGCACTCTGAAGGAACGGCCACCCGGGTCATTCCTTCAGAGCCCTGTGTAATGAATGGTGGCTCCCAGGCGCATAAAGTGTGGCATGTTTCTATTCACTCGATGCAATCCCATCAGTGCAGCCCCTCCGAAGATCACCACCCAGGACCACCGGGGAGCCTGCCCAGGGACCACCAGGGAGACCATCAGGAGGCCACCCAGGGACTACCAGGTAGCCCACCAGGTAAGGTGCATACAGTGCACTATAGGGATGGCACTGTGCCCATACGTGATGCCTGCCAATGCCTCTTTAACAGTGCTATCAGTGCCCAGGGCCAGCTATCACTGCCTATGAGTGCCCATTATTGCCGCCTATGAGTGCCACCTATCAGTGCCGCATATAAATGCCACTTCATCAATACCATCTCATCAGTGCCAATCAGTACTGCCTCATCAGTGCCCATCAGTGTAGCCCCATCAGTGCCCGTCAGTGAAGGAGAAAATGTACTTATTTACAAAGTTTTGTGACAGAAACAAAGAAAAACTCTTTTTTTTTCTCAAAACGTTTGGCCTTTTTTTTATTTGTAGCACAAAAAATAAAAACCCCAGAGGTGATCAAATACCACCAAAAGAAAGCTCTAATTGTGGGAACAAAATGATAAAAATTTAATTTGGGTACAACGTCGCACGACCGCGCAATTCTCATTCAAAATGCAACAGCGCTGAAAGCTGAAAATTTGTCTGGGCAGGAAAGGGGGGTAAGTGCCCGGTATTTAAGTGGTTAAAGAAGTAATTTCTAGCAAAAAGCAATGCAGATTTTACCATGCTTTCAAAAAATTAAAAGAACTGCAAAAAATTGAATAAAAAACTGGTTAATCCATGTAAATGACATGCAATTTCAGAGACCTTCGCTTTACATCACTATAGATGAGGTCATATAATCAGGCTGTAACGCACACGCTCAGTTTAGGTGAATGAGACTTCCCTGGGAGGAATACACAGGAATATATTGATTTTATATACAATGCATCCTCTGCATCTGGAGTTCATCTCTCCTGGAGAGAGGAACATTGCCAACCAAGCTGACGTTCTTTATTCCTTAACACGTTGTTCGAATGAAACTTCCGCCAACCAATAGCGGAAGTGCTCGGCCGCACAGCCAATCAGCGCTTACGCTCGGCCCGGTTCTGCCTCAGCACTAGGGACACAATACTCTACTGTGTTTTACGACTCTGTCGCTGATTTGCAGAGCGTCGGCCATTTTGATGTAGACAAATATATGTTTAGCTTATGTATTAATCATATCAAATATGTCTCCCCTCCTATCTCTGCTTGGAGACATAGTGCTGGAAGGATTGCTTCCGATACACATGATGTCACGGCCCTTGCCTGTCCCCTCTCTATACTGACACACTGGCACACTGCTGGCACTACTTCTTCAGAAAGGTATCAGATGTTTATTACAATTCTTACTGCATGGAGTCTGTTTGCTGCATGATGGGTGTCTGGATTTATTAAAGCTGAACTTATAGCAGAGTCAGTTGATCCAGCTTGGCACAATGTATGAATGTTCCTTACCTGTGGGATCCCCATGGAAGCTGGAGATCCCTGTAGTTGTCACCACTTCTACAGTGATCTCTGATGTCCTCTGCATCCCATGGTGAGTGGCTGCCTTGCTGCATAGCGATCACAGGGGGTCGCTTGCTCAGCACGGTCGCTATTCACAGAACTTGCCTTTGCAAGGCATTCCCTGAGTGGATGAGGTGGAGATCGTGATGTCACTTCCCCGCCTATTCATCCAATCAAGGGACACTTTTTGCATTTAAGAAAAATGCAAGGCGTTCTGTAAATGGCACCCGTGCTGAGCAAGCGATCCCCTGTGATCACGATGCAGCAGGACAGCTGCTTGCCATGGGACTTGGAAGATAGCGCGGATCACTGGATCAGCGGTGCCTACTACACTGATATCTGCCATGGGGATGCCACAGGAATGGCACATACATACGTACATTGGACCAATCAATATCTGGAAAAATAAAATATTAATGTTGCGCTTTGGAAAAAATATAAACAATATATATAAATGCAGCTGCTGTACACAGAGTGAAAATCCCCTGAATATATATAGATGGACAAAATTACAGCACTCGCATAAACACAACTATAATAAACACCCCAATTGTGTTTGAAATACCAAAATAATTTTCTTGTGCAAATATAGTCCAATGATAGAGATATAGAAAGTGCTCTTGTGCTTGAAAGGTGCTGAAATCATCCAAAGTGCTGTGTGCTTCGAATGAGTGATGTTGGGTTTCGGGGTCCCCCCTCCCCCCCCCAGCATCCCTACTCACCAAATGCCCATGACCCCCAGCTTTTCAGTCTGGGGGTCTGATCAGATTTTATGGAATCAATATTCCGCTCTGGCGAGCCTGAGGTTCACATATGATCCTATATGACTCGTCACAAATCCGAATATGAGGAAGAAGGGGAAACCACAATAGCGAAGTACTGTATAAATTGTGGTTCAATGCGCTAAAAATGGTGCACTTACAAGATTGCAGAGTAAAAAACAGCACTGAATACAACGAAGAGAACGCCGCTAGCCAGCGTGCATTCCACAGTAACCGGAAGTGACGTCTGCGGGACTCGTAACTGGAAATACATCAACTCGTTTCGCCTTCCTGTGGGCGTCATCAACGGTCGATATCTGGAGTTCAGCTATAAAATGGAAGTTTATATATACATATTATGTATAGTTTTATACATTTCCTTACTTACAGCCTCTGCAGACTTTGCATCTCTTTGCTTAAGACCCCTTTCACACTGAGACGGTTTTCAGGTGCTTTTGCGCTAAAAATCGTGCCTGAAAACTGCCACCCATTCATTTGAATGGGTGCGCTTTCGGGGCGGTAGAAAAAGTCCTGCAAGCAGCATCTTTGGGGCATGTTTGAAGCGCTTTAAATAGCACTCCAAAAATGCCCCTGCCCATTGCTTTGAAAGCGCCGCAAAATGGGTCTTTTTTCATTTTTTTTTTTTTAGGTCACATTGTCATGTGACCTTAAAGCGCTGCTAAAGCACCGCAAAAATGACCAACGCTTTATCAGCTGTTTTAGCAGAGCTTCAGTATGAAAGGGGTCTTAAGCGGAGCTCCACCCAATGGGGAAGCTCTTATTGTTTGCTTCCACCCCAGTCTGCTGTTACATTTGGCACCTTTCAGGGGGAAAGAGGGGAGCGAGTACCTGGTTTTGATACCCACTCCCACTTTGGGGTACTTTGCCGCAGCGAAGTCACCGGGGAGGTTCGGATCCTCTCCTCCTTCCCCTGCTGCTAGGCCATTCACAGCGCAAAAAATAAAAACCGCAGAGGGGATCAAATACCACCAAAAAAAAAAAAGCTCTATTTGTGGGAAAAACGGACATCAATTTTATTTGGGTACAACGTCGCACGACAATTGTCAAAGTGCTGAATCGCAAAAAAAGGCCTGGTCATACTGGATTTTA
>BLSH010251454.1:883500-918367 GCA_018402905.1 Glandirana rugosa
TATATATATATATATATATATATATATATATATATATATATATATATATTTTTCTAATGATTTCAATACACAAGTAAATTGGTGAAGTCGGGGTCTTCCTAAAGGGTGAAATCTATATATATATATATATATATATATATATATATATATATATATATATATGGCTGCAGTTCATCTTTTATCACTGTAGCTCTTGTGATTGATGTGATGTTAAATCTGTTTTCCCAGGATAAAGGCACATGGCTGTCTCTGATCCAGTCTCTCCGGAAGCGAGATGCCCTCCCAGTGGTGATTTTCACCTTCTCCAGAACCCGATGCGAACAGAACGCCTCCGCACTGACCACGGTAGATCTGTGCACAGCTGCAGAGCGGAGCGAGGTCCAGACGTACTACACCAAGTGCCTGAGCCGCCTGCGTGGCACTGACCGCCAGCTCCCGCAGGTCTGTGCCATAAGCTCTTTGAAATGTGTTATTTGTACTGAATTCTGATATTGATTATGATTGTTTTTCAGAGCGGGAACTATCTTATGGGGATACACAGGAAAGCTGAACTATTATCCTAAAATGTATTTTACCTTTCAGATACTACAGTAGGCAGCTCTCTGTACTTGGCTGGTCATCTGTACCCATCTGCTGTTACTTGGTTACTCTTGCTTATACACTGACACCTGGCTATCACACATACTTATCTGGCCAAAAGTACATGGGTACCTGTCCAAATTAAGTTCAGGTGTTTCCAGTGAATGGTACTGTTAATTCTGCAACAACATACAAAGACATTTTAGACAATTGTCGCTTTCAACCTTGTGACAACAGTTTGGGGAAGGCCCTTTTCTGTTCCAGCATGACTGTGCCCCTGCGTACAAAGCCAGCTTTGCAAAGACATGGTTTGATATGCAGAAACTAGAGTAAAAAACATAGATACCACTGCAAAGTCTATAAATAAATAACCTACCAACACAACATTTATATAGGTGGTTTACCTGAAGCTAAAAATTTATAATAGCAGATAGAAATGATATGGACTGGATAGTTTACATTATAAAAGGGGCCCCAATAAGGGACAAAGTTACATAGTAGCTAAGGCCAAAAAAAGACAACAGTCCATCCAGTTCAACCTGTGTAGGTGTACTCTTGTCAGTACCCATATCCTTGTATGTTGTACTTATTGAGATATACATCCAAGAGTTTTTTAAATATATCCATACTCCCCGCAGTCACCACTAGTTGTGGAAGAGAGTTCCACATCCTTATTGCCCTGACAGTGAAGAACCCCTTACGAATTCTAAGATTAAACTGTTTCTCTTCTAGTTTCAATGAGTGTCCCCTTGTCCTCCTACATTCCCTGAGACTGAACAGTTTACCTTTTATGCTTAGATCCCCATTGAGATATTTATAGATCGCAATCATATCCCCTCTCAAGCGTCGCTTCTCCAGAGAGAATAAGTTCAGCGCTTCAACCTCATATGCCATTTGTCTGCCCACTTTGTTAATTTGTTCAGGTCATTCTGTAAAATGTCAATATCCTGTTGTGATGTTATCGCCCTGCTTATCTATGTATCATCAGCAAGACTGAGCTATTAATCCCTTTCCCCAGATCATTAATGAATAAATTGAAAAGAATTGGTCCCAAGACAGATCCTTATAACTGCGGTATAAGATACAACTATATTTTTTTGAACAACATAAGTATCAAAAATGTACAAATACACAAAAACCTTCACCATACACAAATAAAAAGCACCATTGACAACTGTGTCAAGTACCCTAAAAACATAGCCCAGTCTCGCAGACATAAAACCAAATACATACTGAGCCCACGTTCACACTGCTGCGGGTTAGAAATCGTGTGAGTTCAGCTGAACTACCACAATTTCAAACCGGCATTACAGTCCGACTTCAGGGTCGATTTGACAGACATCTGTGCGGGTTCTTGCACAGATGTCTATCCAAATCGCCCCCAAAGTCACCAAAAGTAGCACAGGAACTACGCCGCACCGATTCAGACTTTGCCATTGTTGACAATAGCCGCCGATTTAGCCTGCGATTTGAAATGTCAAATCGCATGCCCAATCGACCCAATGTGAATGTAGGCTAAGGCTTGCAACAGAAGATGAAAATCAGCTGTGATTATATACAAGCCGGCAAAGGTTCCAGGATCTCAATGTAGAAAAACATGCAAAAGTCCAACCGCAAGGTCAGTTAATGGATGCTGTGCATAATATGGGTGAGGGCTTGTCAAACAATATCTGTTTTGTGTTATACTTTAACATCATTTAAAGGGAGCCAACAGAACAAATATTTAATCAGGTATTACACGTATTATACTTTGTTGTTATCATCACAATGACTCATAATCTTAGGCATAAACTTTATGTATTTTATGGTGCAGTTTATATCACATAATGTTATTAGCTTGAAGGGGGGCCTAATAAGGAAGAAAAAAGAAACAAATAAATGAACAAAGGGATGTGATGGATATTAGTTCTTGGGGCGTGGAGTACCATCTGGATGTGAAAGAATGGATTGGAATCACGCCAATCCTCTCTGTAAGCTGAACATTAACTCTCCTTGTAACCTCTGCACTAATCCTCCTTGTAACCCCTACACTAATCCTCCTTGTGACCCCAACACAACACTAATCACCCTCTTGTAACACTAACACAGTCAACAGTAAATGGCTTCAAACATGCTTGGGACAAACATAGATCAATAGTCAGACAATAAAGTTAACCGAAAAAAAAGGGCAGACTCGATGGACTACTCTGTCTTTTTCTGCCTCACTTTTTGTTTCTGTTGTGTGTAACACTAATCCTTCCTGTAACCCCAACATTAATCCTCCTTATAACCTCAACATTAAACCTCCCTGTAACCCTAACACTGACCCTCCCTGTAACCCTAACACTGACCCTCCCTGTAACCCTAACACTGACCCTCCCTGTAACCCTAAGACTGACCCCCCCGTAACCCTAACACTGACTCTCCCTGTAACCCTAACATTAACCCTCCCTGTAACCCAAACACTGACCCTCCCTGTAACCCTAACACTGACCCTCCCTGTAACCCTAACACTGACCCTCCCTGTAACCCTAACACTGACCCTCCCTGTAACCCTAACACTGACCCTCCCTGTAACCCTAACATTAACCCTCCCTGTAACCCTAACACTAGCCTTCCCTGCAACCATAACACTGACCCTCCCTGTAACCCTAACACTGACCTTCCCTGTAACCCCAGTACTTACCCAGCTTGTATCCTAACACTAACCCTCCCTATAATCCTAAAAATTACCCTCCTGTAATCATAGCACAAACCCTCTCTGTAACCCCAGTACTAACCCACCTTGTACCCTAACACTAATTCCATGTAAAACTAACCCATCCTGTAATCATAACATGAATCCTCCCTGTAATATTAAGGCTCCATTCACACGTGATTTCAAATTGCCGCAAAATGCGGGGTGCGTTTGCGATGCCATGACTTCTTCATGGCACCCCAATCGCTCTGGTAAATTGTGCTGCAGTCACAATGCTTGACACTCAAAAAGGAGCATGGGCTTCTTTTGGGCGACAGCATTGCGATTTGCCGCGATTGGGCCACGAGTTTCAATCACAGCAAAATCGCGGCACATTTGGAGTGCCAGAAGTGACAGCGATTTGAAATCGCAGGCGGAATGGAGTGGTGTGAATGGAGCCTAACATAAACCCTCCCTGCAACCTTAGGCTGCAATCGCATCTCGGTGTTTTGAATTGTGGACAGATTTTTGCTTGCGATTTCAAAGCGCAGAGGTATGAATTACAAATCGCAGAAAGCACATTTGAGATGCCATTTATTTGAATGGCACCTAAAATCGTGTTGTGGTTCTGCCATCTGGAAACACGGAAACCCGCATCTCATGAAGCATGTCGCCCAAAAGCAGCTCCTAAACTGTTTTTGGGCAACGCGCTTCACACGATGCAGGTTGCCGTACTTGCAGCACGATTCATCTCGCGACAATCGCAGCAGAGCCGCACCACGATTTTAGGTGCCATTCAAATGAATGCCATCTCAAATATACTTTCTGTGATTTGTCATTCACACCTCGCCACTTTGAAATCGCGACAAATCTGCCCCCGGTTCTAAACGCTGAGATGTGAATGCAGTCTAAAACTCACTCACCACAGGGTCTGTCATTGAGAAGAGAGAAAGGCTTTTATTACCACAATGACAAATGTTAGCCCATGGCTGCTCTTGGCTGGTGGGAAGGGAGCACAGACATAATCCTAAACACCTGATAATTACAGGTACTGCACATGCTGGACTTGTTGAAGAGAGGGATTGGTATCCATCACAGTGGAATCCTGCCCATCCTGAAGGAAGTGGTGGAGATGCTCTTCAGCCGTGGACTGGTTAAGGTCAGTGTTACCTCTGACTTGCTTTTCCTTACAGAAGTTGCTGAACTTGTTGTGAAAATGCTATTTCTCTGGCTGCCTCTGGCCCCAGAGTGCTGATCTAAAACAAGCTGGCTGAGTGAAATTTATAAAGCTGTTTGATCAGAATGACACCCAGAAAAACACCCAGGAATGGAGAGGCCAGCTATGCAACCTACCATACTGTTCAGTAAAGATGAAAACCGCTAACCACACGGATCCTTTCTTGTGCTGTAGATAAATATTGTAAATATATTTGCTCATTACATATACAGGCTCCTGCTTCCTACTTAAGCTGGCCATACACGGACAAATTTCTTTCCTGCAACCACGGGACACGCAAGGCAGGGCTTGGGAGTGAGCATGCACGAGTGCCCCCATAGAAAGGGGCTTGCTATGGGGGCACTTGGCATGTGGAGGAGCCAGAAACACTGGCAAGGGACCTGAGAAGAAGAGGATCATGGCTGCTCTGTGCAGAACCATTACACAGAGCAGGTAAGTATAAGATGTTTGCTATTTTAACCGCTACCATACCGCGCAAATTCTGGCATTCCTCTCTTACATGTAAAAAAATCATAATTTTTTTTGCTAGCAAATTACTCAGAACACCCAAACATTATTATGTTTTTTTAGCAGAGACCCTACGGAATAAAATGCAATTTTTTATGTCACATCATATTTGCACAGCAAATTTTCAAACACATTTTTTTAGGGAAAAAAACACTTTCATGAATTTAGGAAAAACAAAACAGTAAAGTTAGCCCAATTTTTTTGTATAATGTGAAAGATGATGTTACGCCTAGTAAATAGATACCTAACTTCTCATGCTTCAAAATTGCGCATACTCTTTGAATGGTCCCAAACTTTGGTACTAAATGTTTTTTTACAGGTTACCAGTTTAGAGTTACAGAGAAGGTCTTGCACTAGAATTATTGCTCTCGCTCTAACATTTGCGGCGATACCTAACGTGTGGTTTGAACAGCGTTTACACATGCGGACGAGACCTACCTATGCGTTCGCTTCTGCTTGCGAACATGAAGGGACGGGGGCACTTTCATTTTTTTTTATTGTTTATTTTATTTTCATTTTTTTATTTTTACACTTTCCCTTAAATTTATTTTTTTGATCACTTTTATTCCTATTACAAAGAATTTAAATATCTGTTGTAATAGAAATAGGGCATGACAGGTCCTCTTTATGGAGAGATGTGTGGTCTATAAAACCGCACATCTCTCCTCTAGGCTGGAAAGCCTGAGATAAAAAAAAAAAAACGATCCAGCCAAACACACAGCAGTGTTTACAACTGCCGGGGCTGGGCAGGATGTCATAACGTTGCTCCCGGCCGCCAAGAGTCATAGAGATGACCGTGGACCATCTGGTACTCGGTCAGTTCTATGGTAAACTTCCACCGCTGGCCGATTCCTTATATGGCTTTCTGATCACACGGGCCAGCCGGTAGAAGCACCATAGGATGGCAGGAGGGGGACATCCCCTCCCGCCGCATGTAAAAACAATCAAGGCTGAACTGCTGATATGATTGTTCTTATGGTGTGTAGGGAATCGCTGGCTAAAAAAAAGATATCTGGATGATGCCTGTAGCTGCACCCATCATTGAGATATCTCCACTCAAACCTGGATGTCATGACGGCCAGTGGTATGGAAGTGGTTAATGAAAAAAAAATTAAGCTTTACAATCACTTTTTAAAAGCCCTTACAGGTCATCAATTTAGAGTTAACCATGAATAATGGCACAAGAATTATTGCTCTCACTCCAGCGTGCGCAGCGAAATGTAACCTGTAGCACAATCAACGTTTTCAGACATAGGCATCTCCAACGTATGCATTTGCATAGGAGTGTGCATGTACATGGGAACGGGGTGTCTTATGTGATAGCAGACTGCAAAGAACAATCCTCTGGAGTTGAGACTATATTGGCGCTACCCAAAAATTATAGATAGCCGTTAAAAAGTTACTTCATTTATTGATACAAAAAAGATTAAAATGACATCTGAAATCCAGATTTGCGGTAAACGACATAAAGGTATTGTAATAAAAACATATCAGTATAAATTGTTCAAACGTGATCACTAACGCGTTTTGAGGACTCTTCTTCAGAGGGGTCTGAGGATGGCAAAAAATTACTATCTGAAATATAAATATATGCATAAGTACAAAAAACATCATATGTATCCAACTTTCAAGGTTAGTACTCACAGACTGATTGAAGTAGGTAATCGTTCCATACTAACCAATCAAAAGAGAAGGATGTGGATGACAAATATGCCGCTACATATAAAACCAGGAGTAAATATGCAGATGCTGACACCATGCAAACTCCCAGTAGGTCTTCACGGCAACCTTGAACTGGTCATTCATCTTAAATGTAAGACTTTTACATTTTTTTTGGGGTAAAATGTAAATTTAATTTAATAAGGGAAAATCCATTGCACTTTAGCATGATTATGAATGAGCAATTCATGACTTATTCCTTCCACAGCCCCTCTTACAACATTAAAGTGATTGTAAAGGCTTGCATTTTTAATTTTTAAGTAACGAACATGTTATACTTACCTCCTCTATGCATTTGGTTTTGCACAGAGCAGCCCGAATCCTCCTCTTCTCGAGTTCCTCTTCTGTGCTCCTGGACCCTCCCTCCTATCGAGTGCCCCCACAGCCAGCAGCTTGCTACAGGGGGCACCCAAGCCGAGTCAGAGCTCCGTGTACCCATTCAGACACGGAGCCCCGCCCCACCCCCCCTCTCCCCTGATTAGCTGACTGACTTTGATTGACAGCCGCAGGAGCCAATGGTGTCTCAGCCAATCAGGTGGTGTGTCCTGGACGGCTGAGGGGATTGTGGACATGGCCGGAGAGAGAAAGAGCTCGGGTAAGTATAAGTGGGGTGCTGGGGTGGCTGCTGCACACAAAAGACTTTTTATCTTAATGCATAGAATGCATTAAGATAAAAACCCTTTGCCTTTACAACAATTGATTTCCAGTCCCATGTCTTTAGAGGGAGATCTCAGCAATCTGGCCCTTAGGGGTGCCCGTCACATTCTGGCAGTGAGAATTTGCATGGTGTCAGCATCAATGTACCACTTCCATATGAAAATGGACAGTCAGCTTGTCAGATTTACATGTGCCTCTGATTGCTGTAGCAGCCGGGAGTGTGCATAAAACAGCCCAATGCTGACGACGAATCCCAAGGGGTTAACCCTGTATGTACTGTGCTGGCAGATACCTAGCAAAGTGATTGTAAAGGTTTGCTTTTTTTTTTTCTAAAATAAAAACATGCCCCCTCAGAGAGGCGCTTTCTATGGGGGCACCCGTGCAGGCGCACTCCTGAGTCCTACTGCTGCGTCCATTGACACAGACAGCAGGACTTGACCTGGCCCCCCATGTCACTGAATTTGATTGACAACAGCGGGAGCCAATGGCTCCTGCTGCTATCTATCCAATGAGGACCTGAGCCAGTGACTGGAGCTGCGGGGCTCGTGCTTGTTGCTAGAATGATCAGGTTAAGGTAAGAAAAAGGGGGGCTCTGGGGGCAGCTGCAGCGCAGAAAGTTTTTCACCTTAATGCATAGAATGCATTAAGGTGAAAAACCTTGAGGGTTTACAACTCTTAAAGCGTTTGTCCATTCTGTAAAAAAAATAAAAAAATAAAAGTCAACAGCTACAAATCCTGTAGTTGCTGACTTTTAATAAATGGACACTTGCCTGTTCAATGATCCAGCGCTGTCCTCGCTCGGGCTAGTTGTTCACTAGCATGCAGGCTGCAACTTTCGGCTTCACAGCCGGTTGCCCACTGTGCATGCACGAGTTGCTCTGGACTTTGTGAATGATCCCGTAGTCTTCTGGGACCTGTGATGTGCCCCAAAAGACTGCAGGGAGGGGGGGGGGGGGACTGAGGGGAAGTGGGATCGGGTACCTGTCAAAATTAGGTACCTGCTACCCCCCTCTAAAAGTACATGCCAAGTTATGAGGAGGGGGGGAGGAGGATGTCTTAAAGTAGAACTACATTGTATGTAATTCACTTAAAAGAAAAACTCCCCCCCCCCCCCCCATCTGTCTACTAATTGCACAATGCAAGTGATTGTGAACAACAGAAGCTGCTTATAGAGTCCTATATACAGTGGATATAAAAAGTCTACACACCCCTGTTAAAATGTCAGGTTTCTGTGATGTAAAACAATGAGACAAAGATAAATCATTTCAGAACTTTTTCCACCTTTAATGTGACCTATAAACTGTACAACTCGGTTGAAAAACAAACTGAAATCTTTTGGGGTGGGGGGCGAGTAAAAATAAAAAACTAAAATAATGTGGCTGCATAAATGTGCACACCCTCTTATAACCGGGGATATAGCTGTGTTCAGAATTAAGCAATTACATTCAAACTCATGTTAAATAGGAGTCGGTACAAACCCGCCATCATTTAAAGTGCCTCTGATTAACCCTAAATAAAGTTCAACTGTTCTAGTAGGTCTTTCCTGACATTTTCTTAGTCACATCGTACAGCAAAAGCCATGGTCTGCAGAGAGCCTCCAAAGCATCAGAGGGATCTCATTATTAAAGGTATCAGTCAGGAGAAGGGTACAAAAGAATTTTCAAGGCATTAGATATACCATGGAACACAGTGAGGACCGTCATCATCAAGTGGAGGAAATCTGGCAAAACAGTGACATTACCAAGAACTGGACGTTCCTCCAAAATTGATGAAAAGACGAGAAGAAAACTGGTCAGGGAGGCTGCCAAGAGGCCTACAACAACATTAAAGGAGCTGCAGGAATATCTGTCAAGTATTGGCTGGGGGTGGTGACAACAATCTCCCATATTCTTCATATGTCTGGGCTATGGGGTAGAGTGGCAAGACGGAAGCCTTTTCATACGAAGAAAAACATTCAAGTCCGGCTATTTCTGCAAAAACACATCTGAAGTCTCCCAAGAGCATGTGGGAATTGTGTTATGGTCTGATGAAACCAATAGAACACCATACCCACCGTGAAGCATGGTGGTGGCAGCAATAATGCTTTGAGGCTGTTTTTCTTCAGCTGGAACAAGGGCCTTAGTCAAGGTAGAAGGAATTATGAACAGTTCTGAATACCAGACAATATTCGCACTAAACCTTCTGGCTTCTCCTAGAAAGCTGAACAGGAAGAAGAATTCATCCAAAATCAACAAAGGAATGGCTTCACCAGAAGAAGATTAAAGTTTTGGAACCTGAATCACATTGAAAATCTGTGGGATGATCTGAACAGGACTGTGCACAGGAAATGCCCCCACAGTCTGACAGATTTGGAGTGTTTAGGCAAAGAAGAGTGGGCAAATATTGCCAGGTCAAGATGTGCCATGCTGATAGACTCCTACCCAAAAAGACTGAGTGCTGTAATAAAATAAAATGGTGATTCAACAAAGTATTAGTTTAAGGGTGTGCACACTTATGCAACCATATTATTTTATTTTATTTTTATTTTTACTTCCCTCCACCAAAAAGATTTCAGTTTGTTGTTCAACAGAGTTGTACCGTTTATAGGCCACATTAAAGGTGGAAAAAGTTCTGAAATTATTTATCTTTGTCTCAATTTTTTTACATCACAGAATTCTGACATTTTAACAGGGGTGTGTAGACTTTTTATATCCACTGTATAAACCTACTCCAAAGAAATAACTAGAAACGACCAAAAATGTCTTTTATTATTATTGTTTTAGATATGCTGTGTGAATGGGAAAACACAACAATCATATAGTGGGGGCTTCTTGCAAAAATGGAAATGCACTTTACAGAAATATTCATCTTTTTCCCCAATGATCACTTGGCTCCCAGCTGTGCACAGTCTGTGTCAGGGGGGAGCTGTGCTGTGAAATGAAAGTAAAATCGGAGCGCACAATGTGGGGCGATGCAATAACTTTATCTGGTATCTCCTCCATCTGTTTACTGTGTGATAGCAAAGATTCCTGTGAATTCTGTATTGTGCAATATGGCTTAATATATCAATATTTTGTCCGACTTTTTTTCCCGTCGAGATAAATGAATCGCTGACGGCTGGCTTCTTATCTGCCCATGTTTGTGTAAATATTTCCCAGCCTTCCTCAGTGTTTGCGTTAGGATTGCCACATCATCCCTTTAATCCAGGACACATATGAATCACACAGGTTCTGAGACCAATTTAATGCAGGTAAGGCACCAAGTGAGTTTAATTACCACTTTAATCAGCCACAGAACCTGTGTAATTCATATGTGTCCTGGATTAAAGGGATGATGTGGCAACTCTAGTTTGCCGCCATGCTGATATCCAAACAGCAATCTATTTGCCTGCCAGCCTGTGCTGACCTCCACGTTTGTTCAGACACATATGCAACAATGCAAGAGCACAGAGGTTTTGTGTTCAGCAATGGGGTCCTCAGTTTCACACCACAGCAAGCACTCTATCTGCATGGAGTTTGCATGTTCTCCCTGCATGTGGGTTTTTATTTTTCTACGCAGAGACGGAGGGTGCTTGCTTTTCAGGGCCTGTCCTAATGTCAGGGAGAGGATCTGTGTCCTTCTGGTGTTTTTCCTTTCCTCAACCAGGGTTCTCTCTTTGGGGGAGCCCTCAGCAAGAACTTGGAGGACTGGCTTCAGCAGATCGCTAAGGAGCAGGATCCACCTTGTTTTGGCCTAGGTAGACCAAGAGTTCCTTGCCCCTGCCAGGAGCCTTGCACCCTTGGACTAGGATTGCCACATCATCCCTTTAATCCAGGACACATATGAATTACTCAGGTTCTGAGGCTAATTTAATGCAGATAAAGTACCAAGTGAGTTTAATTACCACCTTAATCAGCCACAGAACCTTTGTAATTAATGTGTGTCCTGGATTAAAGGGATGATGTGGCAACCCTACCTTGGGAGGGGTTAGGGGTTGAGGCCTCTCCTCTTCGGAGGTGATTTCACAGTTTACTTTTTTTATCACAGGGATTCGGCAAGCACCGCACCTGTGTACAGTATGTGTAGCTAGAACTTTAGCTTGTAAGCCACTTGTACATATGAAATGTACAATATGTAAAAGAGCTGTACTACACTATATTGTCAAAAGTATTGTGACACCTGCCTTTACATGAACTTTATGGCATCCCAGTCTTAGGCCGTAGGGTTCATTATTGAGTTGGCCCACCCTTTGCAGCTATAACAGGCCTGGCTCGCAGTCTCCACTCTAATTCGTCCCAAAGGTGTTCTATCGGGTTGAGGTCAGGACTCTGTGCAGGCCAGTCAAGTTCCTCCACCCCAAACTCGCTCATCCATGTCTTTATGGACCTTGCTTTGAGCACTGGTCCAATCATTTGGTGGAGGGGGAATTATGGTGTGGGGTTGTTTTTCAGGGGTTGGGCTTGGCCCCTTAGTTCCAGTGAAGGGAACTTTTAAGGCATCAGCATGTAAAGAAATTATGGACAATTTCATGTTCCCAACTTTGTGGGAACAGTTTGGGGATGGCCCCTTCCTGTTCCAACATGACTGCGCACCACTGCACAAAGCAAGGTCCATAAAGACATGGATGAGAGAGTTTGGGGTGGAGGAACTTGACTGACCTGCACTGGCCAGCAGGAGTCCTGACCTGATAGAACACATTTGGGATGAATTGGAGCGGAGACTGCAAGCTGGGCCTTCTCGTCCAACATCAGTGCCTGACCTCACAAATGCACTTTTGGAAGAATGGTCAAACATTCCCATAGACACTCCTAAACCTTGTGGATAGGCTTCCCAGAAGAGTTGAAGCTGTTATAGCTGCAAAGGGTGGGCCAACTCAATATTGAACCCTAGGGAATAAGACTGGGATGGCATTAAAGTTCGTGTGTGTGTGTGTGTGTATATATATATAAGACGAAAAATGCCATTCTCTAAATTGACTTGGTTCACCCATAGGCATGGGAGAAAAGGGGGGGGGGGGTACGCATGTTTTTATCACCCTCTAACTGCCTCCATATGTATGGGGGTATACACCTACTGTAACCATGATACTTTGCATTGCAGCACAGCAAAAATGATCTCCCCTTGCAGTATCGCCCACCGAACATATAATTGAAATGAATGGGGCCACGCTTCAACCCCCGCAGCTGTGGGCAATGCACACAATTTCAGCACAGTAGTGCAGGATTTTAGGGGTTAAAACAGGCAGTAAGGAGGCTTGTCAAATGCCTTCTGAAAAGCAGTCAACTGTGGATCGCTCTTCATAGGGCTACAGCAAATGTAAATAAGCCTTTGGTGTTTTAAGGTTCCACCTCCAGCTCCAACTTCTCTCCCTCTGACATCTGTCTTCCTGTAGAGTTCATACACTCCAATAACAGAAAGTCTCTGACACCATACTCTTCTCTATAACTGTGAAAAGTGCACAGTGTTTGTAGGAACTAAAATGGCCTGTGTCCAAGACAGACAAAAACACCCTGTGAGAATGTTTGCCTTTGGGCAAGTTCAATACAAAAATATTTGCGTATTTGTGTGACCATGTTTTCAATAGAATATGATCACACATTGCAAATTGTTAAAGTGGTTGTTAACCTCAGACATGAAATATGAACGAAGCATATCCCTCTAGAGTGTACTTGTCTCCATCCAGAGCACTAAGTGTCATTTCTGTCTCCCGCCTCATTCCTCTATCAGCATGAATCACTTCTGACAAGTTTTCCTGACACCAAGAGAAAAAAGGTGACAGAGGAGGGACCTCCAGCTGAATGACAGCCTTGGCTCTGTTCCTGTGTGAAGGGGGTGTGTCCCTTCCCTCCAATCAGCTCTCACTGAGATCTGCAGCATGTAACTTCAGCTCCCCGCCCCCTGCTATCTGAAAGCTCAGAAATGCTGTGTCAATTCTGGACTTTTTAAGGCTGTAGAGGAGAGAGGGCTGCAGATGATAGAAAGATACAACCTATGTATTTGTTTCACCTGTGTATCATCTGAGGCCAATTACTTCATTGGGTATATGTGAGGGTTTGCAGCCACTTTAAAGTGGGACTTTTAAAAGAAAAACAAAGCAGGTCTTCACTTAAAAGTGAAAGTTCCACCAATCTTTTTCTGACATGTACCCGCTCCCACTTCTAAAATTCTCGCCTAGGCAAGAATTACATAAACTTGGTTGCCCCCCCACCATACCCCCTGCCCACAACCTCCAAGAAGTGTCTGCGGCATTTGTGGCTGCTTTTAGTTATTTTTTTTAAATGATTAGAGCTCCTCTTTAAGGTATGACGCCACTATTTATAGAACAAAATGTATAAAAACCTGTTTTACTTCCATTGTAATAGCCAAAACGGAACACTTTGAATTACAACACTCAAAAACAAAAATGTATACAGGGACTATTTATAAAACATTTGTTGCACGAATGTTGCAAGCATTTATCCAGGCTGCATGAATTTTCCCAGTATTTTTTTCCTATGCTTTGATTTTCAGTGATCATCAACTCCATCTAGTGGCCAAAATGTGGTAAATTTTTCTGAAATACCCCAATCAGAAAATATATGGCCTTTTGATGAATAGATGGCGCTGACGGCCATAGAAAGTCATAGCATTAGAGAAAATACAGGGAAAATTTGTTCAAGCTGGATGAATGCTTGTGACTTTTGTCCAACAATGTTTTATATAAAGACCCCAATAGGAGAGAGGCTTTGATGTAGCTCCACCCTATGCGTTTCGTCATTAAAAGCTGTTGTCAGGGATCTATTTACAAAACATTGGCTGCATGAATGTCACAAGTATTCATTCAGGCTGCATAAATTCTCTAATACGTTGATTGATCATCAAATTGTGACATTTGTCCAACAATGATTTATATATAGACCCCAATAGGAGAGAGGCTTTGATGTAGCTCCACCCGATGCGTTTCGTCATTAAAAGGTGTTGTCAGGGATCTATTTACAAAACATTTATTGCATGACTGTCACACGTATTCATTCAGGCTGCATAAATTCTTGAATATGTTGATTGATCATCAAATTGTGACATTTGTCCAACAATGATTTATATATAGACCCCAATAGGAGAGAGGCTTTGATGTATCTCAAGGTAATTGAAATAGACTTGGATATGGAAAGTTACATCCAAAATATCTCTGTTATATTTGTTATTAAAAAAAAAAATCCCCAAGTAAACAAAGATAAGTCAAAGTACTAGATTACTTTTTTCTACAGAACTTCCAAAGAAATTGAATCCTTGCCAATTGTGGTATCAGAAAGTTAATATATAATGGCAGCAGTTGATGGAACAATTCCAATTCTCAGCATACCCGGAAAATGGCAGAATGAAAGTCTTTAATTACTGTAGGTGATATCGGTGATATCTCTATGTAAATAGAGTTGGGAATTTTATACAAATGAACCTTCCGTTTAGTGTGTCTAATAAAAGTTAATGTCTGAATGAATATTCCAGATGTGCCTATAACTCCCATTGTGTGATAGCAAAGAATTCTCTCCATGTACAATTAAAGTATAGGTAAACCCTCACCTTGTAAAACAACCCATTCAGTTTAAAATTGAAATGAAAGGCACAACATTTGTGTATAAATATAAAAACATTATACATACCTTTTTTTCCTTGTTTTATAAGTGATCAGATAACCTCTAAGTTCCTTATACAGCTGAGAACAGAGAACTGGAGGAGGAGAAACAACAGCACACTGATCTTCCCAGTGAAAGGCTGTGCAGTGGGGGGTGTCAGGACTAGTCTGATCATTGGAGGAGGGCAGGCTGAGTTCCCAGCACAGGTAGAGAATGGACCACGCTGTGTTATCATGCCTGGTGTGGTCAGTTTTTAATAGGAAAGCAGAGGGACAACAGGGATTTCACACAAAGGAAGCAATACAAAGAGAACGGGATACTTTCTCATACAAGTGTACAGCAGGCTCATATCAGGAATATGAAATGTCAGGCTTACATATTCTTTTATGCTGTGTATGAGCTTGTTGTCACAAATTGCAGGGGGTATATGCAGACACATGGGGGTGTATTGATAAAAAATGCAGAGCTATTTATCCTGAAAAACTGCATGCACATTCATTTTGTGCAGTAGGGGGACACCTTTAATGGTAATAGGCTGTTTTCCTTCCAGGTCAAATGTTCTTCTCTCATACAGAATACAGTGAACCAGGAAAATACTGCATGATGGCCACTAGATGGAGCATATAATCTGAATGTGTTACTAAGCCCACAACAGTAAAATCAGTCTGTATATGCTGTAAAGCATGCTTGTTATACTCACTGTGGAACTTAAGGGGTTAATCCTCCGCATTGTGTAAAAAAGCTGTTTGATCCTGTCTTCTCTGATCCTCCCCCTCTTCCACTGACTCACAAGCAGTTGATATTACTAAATGTCCATGTTCTGTGTACTGTGAGAGACCAGATATAGTGACTGCATGGTTTAGTAACACTTTAAATACTTTTTTACTACCATCATCAGCTTCATCCAGCAGTCATAATATAATATTTTCTTGATTCACTCTATTCTGTATGAATGATTAACATCTGACCTGGAGAGAAATAGCCTATTAACATTTAATTTTGCTGCCATTCATAAAGAACAAATGTGCATACAGTTTCATAGGCTCAATAGCCCTACAGATTTTATTTATAAATGCACCCAATATTCACATGTGGTCCACAAAATGTTGATAACAGGGCCCTGAGTAAGTCTTAGTGATCCATGTTGATGAGCAGTTCTCTTAAGGCCCCTTAAGTCACATGACAAGTCCTACCCCATGATTTCTAATGAGTACCGTTCATATCTGTGCAACTTCAAAGTACTCCCTGCACTACTTTGGTCCGACTTTAATGCGATTTGAGGTCCATAGATCTCAAGATTATACACAGGCATTGCTTCAAGTGCATCAAAATCAATGCAAAATCGTGCGATTTTCAGGTCGCACAAGTGTAAAAGGGGCTTTATAGTATAAAAAAGGTAAATGGAAATCAAGTCCTTAGACAAATAATCTAAAATAGATCACAATGGGCCACACACAGGAAATAAAGGTGCCCAGAATGCTAGATGTGCAACAAAGCAAACTGGAAGACATTTTATACAGCACTCCAAAGAAATAGTACATCACCTGACCCAGTTCCTTTGATGTCCAATATTGCATATCTAACTAAAGATAGCGCTAAAGTTCAAATATGCGTCTGGCACGTCACCGAAAAGAACAGGAAAAGTCTCTCCCATGGTAGCTGGTCACTTAGGAATCTACATTTGGCCAATTATTTGGGGCATCTAAAGGGACTGAAGTGTAACAATAACAAGTATTGTTGCCAGAATGGTGACTTTCTGAAACTATAGGGCCTCATGCACACAGGACAGTTAAAAAACGCCAGCGCTGCTGCCAGGAAAAGCAGCTATAAAAATGCACTGTTAGCCACGTTTTTGAATAGCGTTTATGGGCGTTTTTTGGCGTTGGTCGTTTTTTGGCTTTTTTCAGTAAAAACACTCCCTTTATTGTAAAAACGCCAAACATGGCTAAACGCGGCTAACAGCTTGTTACAGCTTTTTGGGAGTTTTTAGTTTTAACATCTCAACAGCCTCTGCTCCTGGACGCACAAGCTGTTGTTTTTTTCTACTGCCCCTAAACTCTTATGCCTCCAAACGCCTCTGAAAGTTTATTGGTGTGTGGACACATAGGGGGAGATTTACTAAAACTGGAGCACTCAGAATCTGGTGCAGCTGTGCATGGGAGCCAATCGCCTTCTAACTTCAGCTTGTTCTATTAAGCTTTTGGAAATAAAACCTGGAAGCTGACTGGTTTCTGTGCAAAGTTGCACCAAATTTTGCACTTTCCAGTTTTATTAAATAACCCCCATAGGCTAACATGGGGGGGGGGGCGGCGTTTACAGGCAGTTAAAAAGAATGCCAGAAGCCCCTAACAGCAACTGTAAAAACGCCCTGTGTGCATGAGGCCTAAATATTTCATGTTAAAAATAAGGGGGAAAAAGAGTTTAAAAAAACATACATATCTCCAATCTACACTACACATTATTAATATTGGTTGTATACTCAATTTACAATCTGTACTGCCCATTACTGACCAGGAATTTCTATTCGCAATCCTTTGTGCCTGTTGTGGTTTTCTCATATGCGTTGTCCTTATTGTTTATCTCGGCACTCTTCAACTAGATCAGCCCTTCTCAAACTTACTAATATAGAGGTACCTTTTGGGTCTCGGGGAACCCTTGCTAATAAATACCATACATACACAGTACATTGGCATGAACAAATACACAATGTGGCATACCTACATTTTTTGACATCCAGGGCTGCTCTATATTACAAAACTATTTTCAGTAAAAATATTGAAAGAATATTGTGAAGAGCACCCTTTCTTTGGTGGACAGTGGAGAAGGCCCCCCTTAGATTGGTGGGCAGTGGAGAAGGCCTTCTTTGGTGGCCAGTGAAGACCTCCCTTAGTTTGATGTACAATGGAAAAGGTCCTCTTTAGATTGGTGGTCAGTGAAGGTGGATAGTGGTGGGCAGTGAAGAGCTCCTTTACTCTGGTCCCCATTAGATTGGTCAGTGAAGAACTCCTTTACTCTGGTGGACAATGGAAAGGGTCCTTCTTAGATTGGTGGTCAGCGAAGAGCTCCTTTACAGTGGTGGACAGTGGAGAAGGTCCCCCTTAGATTGGTGGTCCGCAAAGAGCTCCTTTACAGTGGTGGACAGTGGAGAAGGTCCCCCTTAAATTGGTGGTCAGTGAAGAGCTCCTTTACAGTGGTGGACTGTGGAAAAGGTCCCCCTTAGATTGGTGGTAAGGGAAGACCATTATCTCTGATGAGTAGGGTGTGTGTCACATCACAGAGTGAGTTTTTTGGAGCACTCCATCACTTATAAGAAGATTGGAGCACAAGAGCACTTCATTATATTTTGGGATGTTATTTGCAATATCGTTTTATATTGGATGCTTTTTGGACTTTATACTTGATGTTATTATTTGCATTTTTTGCACAGTTGCACGTGCTGTATCTATTTATATTGTACAAAGATTTCTTTGTTCAGCCTGCATCCATGCTACACAGTGCAGATGGATGAATATCTCATGGCACCTATTGTACTTTGGTGGACAGTGGACAAGGTCCCCCTTAAATTGGTGGTCAGTGAAGAGCTCCTTTACTTTGGTGGACAGTAGAAAAGGGTTCCCTTAGATTGGTGGACAATGGAGAAGGGTTCCCTTAGATTGGCGATCAGTGAATCGCTTCTTTACTGTGGTGGACAGTGGAGAAGGGCCCCCTTAAACTGATGGACAGTGGAGAAGGTTTCCCTTAGAATGGTGGACAATGGAGAAGGTCCCCCTTAGCTGGTGGTCAGTGAAGTGCTCCTTTACTTTGGTGGACAGTGGAGAAGGTCCCCATTAGATTAGTGGACAGTGGAGAAGGATTCCCTTAGATTGGCGGTCATCCTTAGAATGACCACTTTACATTGCTGATTATTGGGAGAAGGACTCCATTACACTGGTGGTCATTGGGAAGATTGTTTCCCTTATGATGGCCATGTGTGATGTGATAAAATGTCCAGTTTAATAGAGAAGTCTTTTGGCTGTGTCAGAAAAAAAATAACGTACAGAGTCAATGGCGTTTTTTGTTGCCCTTGTGGATAACGTAGATCAATCTACCTGTAAGGGCATCAATCGACCCTGAACAATTTTTTTTTTTGCCAAAACCAATCACCTTAGGTCAACGGAAACCATTGCTATATATGACTCATTGCTCGGCCAAGCCATTTTTTTTCTTGCTGAGTCTCTGTTTTGATAATTTTCTCAAATCAGACCCCAATCAATCAGTTTCATTCTACCGTGTACGGCCACCATAACAGATCGCTAACAAGTGGTGACCATTGTGTCAGTGATTACTTGTGTGAGGGGCAATTGCTAATTTCTCGAGAAACCCCCTGGTAATCTGTGGAGGAACTCAGGTTGAAAAAAGCTGAACTAGACATTTAACAAAAATAACAACATTGCTCCGGAGGCCAAAAAAGCAGATATTTCAGTCTGCTTGTCTAATCCATGCGCTCCCCCTAGTGCCCGTCCCTGGTAGCTGACCCTGGAGGCTCTAGTTTATTTTAGATAAGTATAATTTACCATTTTTTATAATAGTGTGCAAGTGTGTTGGCTTTCTGTTTTTAGTACCTTGATCTACAGGGTGGGCCATTTATATGGATACACTTTAATAAAATAGGAATGGTTGGTGATATTAACTTCCTGTTTGTGGCACATTAGTATATGTGAGGGGGGAAACTTTTCAAGATGGGTGGTGACCATGGCGGCCATTTTGAAGGTGGCCATTTTGAATCCAACTTTTGTTTTTTCAATAGGAAGAGGGTCATGTGACACATCAAACTTATTGGGAATTTCACAAGAAAAACAAGCAACACCGCAGGAGAAATGCTAGCACAGGCAGTTCACCCGGTATTGGTTTTTACTGACCATAAAAACCATAAAAAAACCATATGCTGTGAAGATACGAGATGCGCAGCACCTGAAACTACGGATACTGGAAGTCTGTGCTAGCATTTCTCCTGCTGTGTTGCTATCAGTGTGTGAAGAGTGGGAGAAGAGGGTTGCATTGACAATCCAACACAATGGGCAGCACATTGAACACATTTTATAAGTGGTCAGAAACTTGTAAATAACTCATGAAAGAATAAAGTTAAAACCAAGCACACCATTGTTTTTCTTGTGAAATTCTCAATAAGTTTGATGTGTCACATGACCCTCTTCCTATTGAAAAAACAAAAGTTGGATTCAAAATGGCCGCCATGGTCACCACCCATCTTGAAAAGTTTCCCCCCTCACATATATTAAGGTGCCACAAACAGGAAGTTAATATCACCAACCATTCCCATTTTATTAAGGTGTATCCATATAAATGGCCCACCCTGTATTTTGATGTAAAACCGGCAAGTTTATTTCATAAAATGTCAACTGTATTAAAGTTTATGATTATTCTAAGCTGTTCTTTGTTCTCTCAGATCCTGTTTGCCACAGAGACGTTCGCCATGGGAGTTAACATGCCGGCTCGTACGGTGGTGTTCGATTCAATCCGAAAACATGATGGCACCAACTTCCGAGACCTGACTCCAGGTATGATACACTTCTTCATGTGATCGTCCATGTAGGAAGGTCATCCACGTCACTGTTCTTCCATGCACTGATGCGACTTGGTACAAGGATGCTGGAACCACCGAAATACACTTCTGGACCAAGCCTATTCCTGACATTTATTGTTTACAAGTTAAAATCAGTATTTTGTGCTAGAAAATTACTTAGAACTCCCAAACATTATATATTTTTTTCTAGCAGAGACCCTAGAGAATAAAATGGAGACATTGCAATACTTTGTCACACCGTATTTGCACAGCGGTCTTACAAACGCAATTTTCTCCTTACGTTCACTGACAGACGCAGCTCTTCATTGACTTTGTGGGGTTTTATGTTCGTCCCACTAGGAGTTAACTAGGCAGGGAAAAGAATCAGCTGGCCCCTCCCCTGGGGGCCATCCTCTCTTCCTACATCAAACCCCCTCACAGTATAGCTCTTCAGTTTCAATGCCTAGTTCGCAAGGAGTTGACCTGGCTTCCCTGCTATAGGGGAACTGCGGTCCTATTATGACCATTTTTTACTTTTTGCCTTTATATTTTTTAACTGTGGGTGTGTGGCTGTGTGGGGGCACCCCTTCCATCCCTGTGTTTTTTTCTGGGAAAACTATGGCTGATCTCCCTGCTGCACCTGCTGAGGTGGCACAGATCAAGGGGCTTTTCTTAACCTGCTGCGGGTGGTGAGTTTTTTTTCCCCGTGAGGACGCCGCTATGCGGGTCCCCAGGAAGCGTCCCCCTCCCCCTCTTTATCTTCAGGGGAGAATTCTGAGCCGGATGTGGCCTCAGAGATTCTCTGGTGGTGACAGTATTCTACCTGAGGGGGACCAGGGGCCAGCAGCTGCCAAATAAAAAAAAAAATTGTCGCTGGCATTCGCACGGAGTTGCAGCTGGATCAAGAAATTCGACCTGCTGCGTTTGTGTGTGGATCTTTTGGGCCCCCGGGTCCCCCAAGAATGAATTTCTTTTGACCATCTCCTATTGTGAGTGGCAGCGCCTGCAGCGTTCCTCCTCACTGACAACACGCTTTGCGGTTTGCTATCCCTTTGAGGAGAGCTTCCAAATAAATGGGGATCACCCGTGGTGGATCCACCAATTACACGCCTTACCAAGGCGACTACTATTCCTATGGAAGGTACCCCTTCCCTCTAGGATTCCGCTGAAAATAAAAAAAAAAAAGAAAAAGACAGAGGCACTTTTGAAGTCCTTATTCTTGAAAGCGGGCTCTGCTATGCGACCGGCTCTGGCTTCGGCCATGACGGCACAGCATCTAGCTGTATGCATGGAAGAACTCGTGAAGGACCTATTAGGCGGTCGCCTGATGGAGGCGCCGCAGAAGGCTGAGTTTACTCCAAGGGTTGTTAATACCTCTGTGATGCGGCCATGGATATTCTGACCTTGTTGTCCAGAGATTCGATCTCGGCCGTCAGACTTCAACGAATTCCTTGGCTGCGTTCCTGGTACAGGGACCACACTTCCAAAAGAGTTTTGGCTGACCTCCCTTTTCAGGGTGGGCATCTATTTGGCTTGCGTCTTGATGAAATCATCAAGGTTTTCGCAGGGGGTAAGGGCCCTTTCCTTCCGGAGCCCCGCAGGTGAGAGTTTCGCCGTAGACAGGAGCCCTCTACTTCGGGTCAGAAGAAGCCTTTCGCGCCCCGGGCGTGGCAGAAAAAGGGGCCCGTTCCAGTAGGGTCGCTGCAGGGACCGGTAGACGGCAGTGGCAGCGCAAACAGAAAAGACGGAGGACAAGTCTTCCTCAGCCTGATGGGTGACCCCCACCCGAGGGTCGGGTGGGGGGACGTCTTCTGGGGTTCGCAGACAGGTGGCTGGCTCACTTTTCCGACCTCTGGGTCCGCCGGGTACAGGATAGAGTTCATCTTTCTACCTTCAGACAGGTTCTCCCCATCAAATTTAAGTCTCCCGCAGGAGCGCAGGAAAGTACTTTTCCGGGGTGGTACAGGCCCTCTCAGAACAAGGGGTGATTGTACCAGTTCCCCCAGGGGAGAGGTTTCAAGGTTTTTACTCAAATCTTTTTTGTGGTACCCAAAAAGGGGGAGGGATTTCGGCCCATCCTGGACCTGAAGTCTGTTCGGTCGGTGGTGGCCGCCCTTCACCTGGGGAACTTTCTCGGCGTCGGACGCCAGGGATGAGTTCCTCCATGTACCCATCCATCCGCGACATCAGTTTTTCCTGCAGTTCGTGGTTGGGGATCGCCATTTTCAATTTGTAGCTCTCCCCTTCGGCCTGACCTCTGCACCCCGGGTCTTCACAAAGTTTGCTAGCCCGGTGTTAGCGTGGCTGCGTCAGAGAGGCATTGTCATAGTGGCATACCTGGACGATCTGCTCATGCGAGCGGACTCTGCCTCGGATCTGGAGGAGAATGTGTGCATCACGATGGCATCCCTGCTGGACTTCGGCTGGTTACTAAACCTGAAGAAGTCGTCAGTGCCTCCTTCCCACCGTCTGGAGTATCTGGGTCTCATCCTGGACACAGAACAGGCGAAGGTGTTCCTCCTTCTGAAAACGCTGCAGTGTTTGCAGTCGGCTGTGCGCACCCTTCGGTCGCACCGTCGGTCTTCCCTACGGTTCTGTATGAGGGTGCTGGGGCTCATGGTCTCGTCGTTCGAGGCGATACCTTTTGCTCAGAGTCACACGCGTTTTCTCCAACGCGCAATCCTGGCTCAGTGGGGCAAGTCCCAGCAGTCGTTGGATCTTCCGATCCGGCTGGGCCCTCAGACCTGGGGCGTGTCTGATCTGGTGGCTTCGGGACTCGGCCCTAACTCAGGGGACGTCGTTCCTGCCTCTTCAGGGGCTGATAATCACCACAGACGCCAGCCTGACGGCCTGGGGTGGAGTCCTGGGGCAGCTATCAGCCCGGGGGGCGTTGGTCGGCCCAGGAGGGCCGCCTGTCCATCAACGTGCTGGAGCTGAGGGCAATCAGACTGTGTCTTTTTCATTGGACAAGGTGATTGCAAGGCCGTCTGATCCGAATTCTTTCGGACAATGCCACAGCGGGCGGCTGCAGAGGCAGCTCGGATGCTGCGTTGGGCGGAACTTCACGTTCCGGCGATTTCAGCGATTTACATTCCAGGTGTGGAGAACTGGCAGGCGGACTTTCTCAGTCGTCAGAAGCTGGACCAGGGGGAG
Organism: Glandirana rugosa; assembly: GCA_018402905.1. Taxonomy (NCBI): domain Eukaryota; kingdom Metazoa; phylum Chordata; class Amphibia; order Anura; family Ranidae; genus Glandirana; species Glandirana rugosa. The sequence goes on from BLSH010251454.1 coordinate 907,140, forward strand.
TGGTCCCTCCACCCGGAGGTGTTCAATCTGATTTGCCGCAGATGGGGGACGCTGGATGTGGATCTCATGGCGTCCCGGTTCAATCACAAAGTGTGAGCTTTTGTGTCCAGAACGAAGGATCCGTTGGCAGTGGCCACGGACGCTCTGGTGGTCCCCTGGAGCCATTATCGTCTCCTGTACTCCTTCCCTCCGATACTTCCGCTCCCGAGATTGGTGCGCAGAATAATGCTGGAGGGAATACTAACTATTCTGGTGGCCCCAGATTGGCCCCGGCGCACCTGGTACGCCGACGTGGTGCAAATGGTGTCAGACCCTCCCTGGCGGCTCCCGCTGAGAGAGGATCTTCTGTCTCAAGGACCCATATTGCACCCTGCTTTACCCTTGGCTATTGAGTCCCAGGTGCTGGGGGATAGGGGAGTGGCCGACTCCGTGATCCCTACTCTGTTAAAAGCTCGCATGTGCACTTCTCGCAAGATTCCTCACCGCACCTGGAAGACTTACATTGCTTGGTGCGAGGCGGAGGGCTATAACCCTCGCTCGTTTGTCCAGGGTCCTGACCTTTTTACAGCAGGGCCTGAATAAACATTTGGCCTTGAGTACTATCAAAGGCCAGATCTCGGCCTTAGCCATACTCTTTCAGAGATCTTTGGCTTCGCACTCCTTGGTTCGTACCTTTGTACAAGGTGTGCGACATGTGGCGCCTCGGGTGAGATCCCCGATGGCTCCGTGGGATCTGAATCTGGTGCTTTCTGTTCTTCAAAAACCACCTTATAAAAAAATCAGGGAGATCCCCTTACAACTTCTGTCGCAGAAGGTGGCCTTAGTCGCCATCACTTCTGCCAGACGAGTGTCGGAATTGGCTGCACTATCGTGCAAGTCTCCTTATTTGGTAATGCATAAGGATAAGGCGGTCTTGCGACCCCTTCCTTCTTTTTTTCCGAAGGTAGTCTTTTCTTTTTATATCAGTGAAGATATTGTCCTACCTTCGTTGTGCCCTTGTCCATCGCACCCAAAGGAGTTTGAGTTGCATGCCTTGGACGTAGTGAGGGCCTTACGGGTGTACTTGGCTGCTACAGCTCCCTTTCAAAGAGCTGATGCCTTGTTTGTTCTGCCAGAGGGCCCGCGCAAAGGCTTGGCGGCCTCTTCGGCTACGATTTCTCATTGGATTAGAAAATCCGTGAATGCGTATTCTGTTCGGGGCAAGGTTCCCCCTTTTCCGGTCATGGCTCACTCTACCCGGGCGGTTAGTACTTCCTGGGTCTTCAGACACCAGGCATCGGTGTCACAGGTGTGCAAAGCGGCCGCTTGGGCCTCGGTTCACACGTTCACTAAGTGTTTTAAAGTTGATGTGTTTGCATCTTTGGATGCTGCTTTTGGCCGCAAAGTCTTGCAGGCGGCAGTGTAGGCGCGACTGGCGCCTTCTCAGAGGTTCAGTTGGGTACTGTTGTTAGCGGTTACCCACCCCTCTTTTTTGACACAGCTTGGGGACGTCCCCACAAAGTCAATGAAGAGCTGCGTCTGTCAGTGAACGTAAGGAGAAAAAGGGATTTTATTAAAACTTACCGTAAAATCCTTTTCTCCGAGTTCACTGACAGACGCAGCACCCACCCCTCTGGGCTCTGTTTTGGTACGGCTTGTGTACGAACTGAAGAGCTATACTGTGAGGGGGTTTGATGTAAGAAGAGAGGATGGCCCCCAGGGGAGGGGCCAGCTGATTCTTTTCCCTGCCTAGTTAACTCCTAGTGGGACGAACATAAAACCCCACAAAGTCAATGAAGAGCTGCATCTGTCAGTGAACTCGGAGAAAAGGATTTTACGGTAAGTTTTAATAAAATCCCTTTTTTTGGGGAAAAATGCACTTTTTTGAATTAGAAAATAGGAAAACAGTAAAGTTAGCCCAATTTTTTTGTATAATGGAAAAGAAGAGGATACACCGAGTAAATTGATACCCAACATGTCATGCTTTAAAATTGGGCACGTTCGTGAAATGGCGACAAACTTTGGTACTTAAAAATCTCCATAGGCGATGCTTTAAACATTTTTACAGGTTACCTGTTTAGAGTTACAGAGAACGTCTAGTGCTAGTATTATTGCTCTCACTCTAACAATCGTGGCGACACCTCGCATGTGTGGTTTGAACGCCGTTTACATATGTGGGCACGAATTGCATATGTGATCGCTTCTGCGGACGAGATCGAAGGGAGGGGGGGGCGCTTTAAATTTTTTCTTTTTTTTTATTATTTTTTATTTTTACACTGATCCTTTTACAAAAAATACATTTTTGATCACTTTTATTCCTATTACAGTACAAGGAATGTAAACCTCCCTTGTAATAGAAATAAGCAGGACAGGGGTCTGTTTAATGTGAGATCTGGGGTCAAAAAGACCTCAGATCTCACATTTACAACTAAAAGCAGTAAAAAAAAAATAATAATTGTACCTTTATACATAAAAAAAAATGGGAGCTTTAAGGGCGGAAGTCACGTTTGGCATTGCGCCGTTCCTCCAAGGGGATAGGGTCGAGTGGGGGCCATTTTATGCCCTCACTTGACTTCTTGCCCATCACTCCCATGGATCAGAGTGCTTTCTGCTGCTGCTGATCTCTCCGGTAAGAGGAAACGACCAGAAAGCCTGTGCCCCCTCTGCCGCCGCCCATAAAAGTGATCTTGTTGCGAATCTGCCGTTGGGACCACTTTAAGGCTGCATTTACACCTGAGCATCGCGTCTTTGAGATTTTTCATGGGCAGTGAATGAGCAGTTATGTGAAAGAGGATCGCCCACTGTGGAAAAATATACCAGGCTTATGACAGCTATCTGCTGCCATAACCACGGTATACAGCGGCAAAGTAGTGACGTATATCCACGGTGGGTGGTCCTTAAGTGGCAGCCCACAGATTGATCTTTTTTCTTCATTCTTCAAAAAAACGGACCCAACTCCCCCACCCTCACTTTCGAGGCAGATAGGGGAATCACTCCCACTGAGCTATTGTGTTCTGACAGCGGAGGGACTTCCTTGCTGTCAGAATACACTGATCAGAGCTACCGGCTATAGCTAGTGGCACTGATCAATTGACATATATCTGACAGGCTGATTGTGAAGTCAATTGGTAGACTGACTTTTGTACAACCACTGTCCCCTACATGATTCAAAATTCGGCTACTCCCTGTTGAAAATTGTCAGCCGGCATGGGTTGCATCCAATCAGATGCAGTCACTTTTAAATTGATTGTAAACTCTTTTTTTTTTTTTTTTAATTAAAATAATTAAAGCGGTTGTCTACCCTCAAAACACATTTTTACCTACAAGTAAAATGAATATCTCCTAAACCTATACAGTTTAGGAGATATTCCACTTGCATGCAGCTGCTGACGTTACGGCGCATGCGCAGTAATGTCCCGGCGCTTAGCGCCGTACCTTGCCAGAAAAGATAGTCTGCCAGAAAGATAGGCTCCTATGCACATGCGTGGGAGTGACGTCTCGCGGCTCCGGCCACTCACCGAGCCAGAGCCGTGAACCTGGAAGAGTCCCCACAGGGAAAATGTCGTTCTGATGTAAGTATTTCATAATGAGCTAGTATGCGGTGCATACTAGCTCACTATGTCTTTCCCTTGCAGGTTTTTTTTTTTTTTTGGGGGGGTAGACAACCACTTTAACAGGTTTATGCTTATATGTTCTGTGCATTGGCAATGCACTGAGTGCCCCTGAACCTCCTCTTTTGGGGTCCCCCGCCAGCGCTCTCTGCTCCTCCTCTTCTGTGTCTTCCCCCATAGCAAGACACTGGGCACACTTCTGAGCCAGACTCTGTGCATCCATTGATATACACAGTGCAGCTGGATTTGATTGACAGCAGCAGGAGCCAATGGCTCCTGCTGCTATCAGCGAAGCCTGTGAGCAGCTGGGCACAACACTGAATTAATACAGGAGCAAGGTAAGTGTTAGGGTGGGGGAGGCAAAACCAAGCTGCCTGCATGGCCCAATCAAAATATTAATTGGTTGCTTTTTTATAACATAATTTGATAGTAAAATGTAAAAGCAGCTGACACCATTCACTGATAGCGAATAATAGCATACAAACATATAAAGGCGCAGCCCTAGAGAATTAACAGAATGTCTTTTCAGGCGATTTAAAAGAGAGACTTTAATACAGTGAGGGAAAAAGCTATTTGATCCCCTGCTAATTTTTGTACGTTTGCCCACTGACAAAGAAATGATCAGTCTATAATTTTAATGGTCGGTTTATTTTAATAGTGAGAGACAGAATAGCAACAAAAATATCCAGAAAAAACACATTTCAAAAAAGTTATACATTGATTTGCATTTTAATGAGTAAAATAAGTATTTGACCCCTTCACAAAACATGACTTAGTACTTGGTGGCAAAACCCTTGTTGACAATCACAGAGGTCAGACGTTTCTTGTAGTTGGCCACCAGGTTTGCACACAGCTCAGGAGGGATTTTGCCCCACTCCTCTTTGCAGATCCTCTCCAAGTCATTAAGGTTTTGAGGCTGACATTTAGTAGCTCGAACCTTCAGCTCCCTCCACATATTTTCTATGGGATTAAGGTCTGGAGACTGGCAATGCCACTCCAGGACGTTAATGTGCTTCTTCTTGAGCCAATCCTTTGTGGCCTTGGTCGTGTATTTTGGGTCATTGTCTTGCTCGAATACCCATCCACGACCCATTTTCAATGCCCTGGCTGAGAGAAGAAGGTTCTCACCCAAGATCTGATGGTACATGGCCCTGTCCATCATCCCTTTGATGTGATAAAGTTGTTCTGTCCCCCAAAAAATACCCCCAAAGCATAATGTTTCCACCTCCATGTTTGAGAGTGGGGATGGTGTTCTTGGGGTCATAGTCAGCATTCCTCCTCCTCCCAAACATGGCGAGTTGAGTTGATGCCAAAGAGCTTGATTTTGGTCTCATCTGACCACAACCCTTTCACCCAGTTCTCCTCTGAATCATTCAGATGTTCATTAGCAAACTTCAGACGGGCTGTACTGTGCTTTCTTAAGCAGGGGGGACCTTGCGGGTGCTGCAGGATTTCAGTCCCTCACTGTGTAGTGTGTTACCAATTGTTTTCTTGGCGACTATGATCCCAGCTGCCTTGAAATCATTGACCAGATCCTCCCGTGTAGTCTTACTCTTACCCAAGATGGCTGCGGCTAGAGACGCTGGGGGGGGAGGGGGGGTTAAAAGTGATTTTCCAACAAGATAAAGCATGGAGAAATGGATGAATGGGTGAGTTTGCTTTGAATATTATAAATGAATTACACCGTGTTTTCGGTTTGTGGAGCTCAGCTACAGTTTTTAGTTCGACTTTTTTTTTTTTTAATTCTTTATTTAACCACTTCAATACTGGGCACTTAAACCCCCTTCCTTCCCGGACCAATTTTCAGCTTTCAGCGCTGTTGCAGTTTGGATGACAATTGCGCGGTCATGCGACACTGTACCCATATGAAATTTTTATCATTTTTTTCACACAAATAGAGCTTTCTTTTGGTGGTATTTAATCACCCCTGGGTTTTTTATTTTTTGCGCTATAAATTAAAAAAAGACTGAAAATTTTCAAAAACAATGCATTTTTCTTAGTTTCTGTTATAAAATTTAGCAAATAAGTAATTTCTCTTCATAAATGTTGACCAAAAATGATACTGCTATATTTCTTTGGTAAAAATAACCCAAATCGGGGTTTATTTGGTGTTGGCGGACAGACAGATGTGACGGGACTGTGACAGATGTTTTGGGGACCTACAGATGTTTTGGGGACTGTGACAGATGTGACGGGGACAGACATGTTTTGGGGACTGTAACAGATGTTTTGTGTATGGTGACAGATGTGATGGGGGACATACAGATGTTTTGGGGACTGTTTTATGGGGACACTGATGTGTATAGGGACAGGGGTATCAGTGGTGCTTGGTGCACTGTGTGGGGGGCGATCTGTGAGAGCTTTCTGCATGAAATCCTCATCATGCAGAGTGCTGTCACATAGCTGCAGATTCCCCCACCCCCGCCCCACCCCTCGCACTGAGCTCTCACTGAGCTCAGCGGGGGGAGAACTGTCACAGAGACGTTCGTCTCTGTTTACAATGTGACGGCTGTGATTGGACACAGCCGTCACATGATCGGGAGGGCCAGTCACTGCGCCCGTATCCCGATCTCTGCTCAGCTGGATCCTGTGATCATAATGATCGCAGGATCCAGCAGCAGCGCGCCGCGGCCGTATATATACAGTGGCCGGGTGGGAGGTGGTTAACCACTTCCTGACCACCTACCACATATTTACTGTGGCAGGTCAGCTCTATTGCGCGAAATCACGTACCTGCGCGTCATTTCGTGCAATGGCCACGCGCTGAGTCGTGACCGTGCGCTGATTGGACAGGGGATGGCAATCAGCGAGTCTGGCAGACCCGATGTCCACCCGCCACCCTGCAATTGTTCCCCAGAGAGGTAGGACGGCAATCTGCCTATGTAAACAAGGCAGATCGCTGTTCTCACAGGGAAGAAGATGGAGATCTTGTTTTCCTGCGAAGCAGGAATGTCGAACTCTGTCTTCATCCAGTTAGAGCAACCCCCACACTGTTAGAAAGCACCCCCTAGGGATACACATAACCCTTTGATCACCCCTAATGTTAACCCCTTCCCAGCCAGTGGCATTAGTACAATAACCGTGCATATTTTTAGCACTGATCACTGTATTGGGGTCACTGGCCCCCAAAAAAGTGCCAGGTTTCCGATTTGTCCGCCGCAATGTTGCAGTCCCGCTAAAAATCGCTGATCACTGCCATTACTAGTAAATAAATAAATAAATAAAAATTCCATAAAACTATCCCAACATTTGTAGAAGCTGTAACTTTTGTGCATACCAATCAATATACGCTTATTGGGATTTTTTTTTACCAAACATTTGTAGCAGAATATATATTGGCCTAAATTGATGAAGAAATTTGATTTTTTACATTTTTTAATTGGATGTGTTTTAGAGCTGCACAATTAATCGTAATAAAACCGCGATCTCGATTCACCCCCCCTGTGTCAATGCAAGTCGTCTGAAGTCTCCCCAGGAATCTTTGGGTGACCTGAGTCTCTCCTTTCTTGGCAGAGAGCCAAGTCTGACATCACTGCTGTTAAAAGAAGCTAGAAGAGATGCAATGTAATTACTTCAAAGGAATGAACTCCACAGTGTATAGAAGAGTTCATTTTAACCATTTAAAGACTAAATCGTTTCTGACATTTGTTGCTTACAAGTAAAATCCAGTATTTTCTGCTAGAAAATTACTTAGAACTCCCAAACATTATATATATTTTTTTAACAGAGACCCTAGAGAATAAAATGGTGGTTGTTGCAATATTTTATGTCATGCTGTATTTTTGCACCGGTCTTTCAAAAGCAATTTTTTGGGAAAAATGACCCTTTCAAAAAAAAAAAAAAAACGAAACAGTGCTGTTCGCCTAATTGTTTTGTATATGTAAGATGTTACGCCGTGAGAATCGTGATCTTTATGCTAAGCAAAAAAATTGTGATTCTCATTTTGGCCAGAATCGTGCAGCTCTAATGTGTTTTATAGCAGAAAGTAAAAAAAAATATTGTTTTGTTTTTTTTGTTTCAACGTTGTCGGCCTTTTTTTTTTGTTTACAGTGCAAAATATAGAAACCACGGAGGTGATCAAATACCACCAAAAGAAAGCTCTATTTGTGGGAAAAAAGGGATATCAATTTTATTTGGGTACAGTGTCGCATGACTGCGTATTTGTCAGTTAATGTAGCGCAGTGTGGTATCGCAAAAAATGGCCTGGTCATTAAGGGGTTAAAACCTTCAGGGGCTGACATTACAGCACATTCTTGATCAACACCAGTCTAACATGTAGACTATGGAAAATGCAGCAGGTAATAGTCTCTAAACCATGTAACATACCAAGTGTGTTAGTTCAACTTTAATATGTAGGTAAACTCTATCAATAAACCTCTTATTTGCTTCCCTTCTGGCGGTAAATATACCAGTGAGAGTGTTACGTTATATCTGTTCCATAAGTGTAGTCCTAACATACTTGGGGTCCTATGGTGACAACATTGCTCTTCCATAAATACAGTACAATGAGTGTTGTCACCCTGGAACTACAATAGCCTCCCCGTCTTCTGTTCTTCATGTAATAGAGGGGAGAGGTTCTGCTGTCCTCCCAGATAGATAGAAACAATGTTACTGATAAGCAGTGAGCACAGGAAGTTATATGCTGACAAGATTTCTGGCAGGATCAACAAGTATTTCTTTGTACTTATCTAAGACATTAAACAAGACACTTCCAGTGGAATATTTAACAGGCCAAAAGGGACCAGATAAGAGATGTTCATTGTTAGGGTTGATGAAGTGACACTTGATGGCAAATAAACCCATAGTATAATTTGCTGTTTCTGTTTATAGGAGAATATATACAGATGGCCGGCCGTGCTGGACGTCGAGGTTTGGACAATACTGGTATGGTGATAATATTATGTAAATCCGATGTACCGGAGATGGGCGATTTGCACAGAATGATGCTGGTGAGTAGCAGACAAAGTGTAAACTGAAATGTAACGTACAATATGTATGGAGTGCCAATGAGGTGCAAAGTGCATTAATCAGATAACCAATCAGATTTTCTTGTTCACCGATCTACAGTAAACAAAAATCTAATTGGATGTTAGAAGTCACTGCAGTTTGTGCATCCTGATTGCACCTTGGTGTATAAATATGTCTTGTTTAACTTCTCTTGCACAGGGGAAGCCCACTCAGTTACAGTCTCAGTTTCGACTCACGTACTCCATGATCCTGAATCTACTCCGTGTCGAAGCATTGAGAGTGGAGGACATGATGAAGAGGAGTTTTGCAGAAGCCAGAACACAAAAAGACAGCAAGGTGAGTATATGCTTCAAAGGAGCAATGTGGGATATTAAAAAAACAAACATGTACTGCATAATTACCTATATGGCTGTAGCAATGGTCCAGTGCTACAGCTCCTCCTCACCAGCTCTAAGACCGAGAACTGATCGATCACATGACCGCTGATCGATCAACTGAGCAGAGAATGGTGACTGGTAGGTCACTGGCACTCTGCTCTGCCCCTTCAGCACTCACTGTATCCCTGGGATGTGGAGGGAGCAGCAATGGCTGGCTCCGGCTCTCAGCAGTGTGCTGAGAGGTAAAGCCAGCTGCTGATCTGGGTGGATCCCAATATTATTGTCAGGATCCCTGCAGAGCCTGGACCGGCTCTGTGACGTCAGTTGATGGCAGACTTTATGGCCCGCTGTCAGCTGAATCTGGGTCACAGGAGAGCAGAACTAAGTGCACTCTTGACCCAGAAGAGAAGTATGACCAAAGGAGCTTTAGCCATACTTCTTATACATGTAAATCTATTTGCTTTGGAGAAATAAAGGGCTGCCTTAATTAAGATAGAGAAAATATTGAACTATTGCCTATACATTAGGATGGAAGCTGTGAATCTCCCCTGGCCATCTGCAAGGACAGACAGAAGGGAGCTATGAGTCTGTCCTCCTCCTGCAGGGTGACAGACAGAAGGGAGCTATGAGTCTGTCCTCCTCCTGCAGGGTGACACAGACAGAAGGGAGCTACAGTATTTCACAAAAGTGAGTACACCCCTCACATTTTTGTAAATATTTTATTCTATCTTTTCATGTGACAACACTGAAGAAATTACACTTTGCTACAATGTAAAGTAGTGAGTGTACAGCTTGTATAACAGTGCATATTTGCTGTCCCCTCAAAATAACTCAACACACAGCCATTAATGTCTAAACCGCTGGCAACAAAAGTGAGTACACCCCTAAGTGAAAATGTCCAAATTGGGTCCAAATTGCCATTTTCCCTCCCTGGTCATGTGACTCATTAATGTTACAAGGTCTCAGTGTGAATTGGGAGCAGACGTGTTACATTTGGTGTTATCGCTCTCACTCTCTCATACTGTTCACTGGAAGTTCAACGTGGCACCTCATGGCAAAGAACTCTCTGAGGTTCTGAAAAAAGAATTGTTGCTCTACATAAAGATGGCCTAGACCAGTGATGGCAAACCTTGGCACCCCAGATGTTTTAGAACTACCTTTCCCATGATGCTCTCATGCACTCTGCAGTGTATTTGAGCATCATGGGAAATGTAGTTCCAAAACATCTGGGGTGCCAAGGTTCCCCATACCTGGCCTAGGCTATTTGAAGATTGCCAAGACCCTGAAACTGAGCTGCAGCATGGTGGCCAAGACCATACAGCGGTTTAACAGGTTCCACTCAGAACAGGCCTTGCATGGTCGACCAAAGAAGTTGAGTGCACATGCTCAGCATCATATCCAGAGGTTGTCTTTGGGAAATAGACGTATGAGTGCTGCCAGCATTGTTGCAGTGGTTGAAAGGGTGGGGGGGGGGGCAGCCTGTCAGTGCTCAGACCATACACCCCAACAAATTGGTCTGCATGGCTGTTGTCCCAGAAGGAAGCCTCTCCTAAAGATGATGCACAAGAAAGCCCGCAAACAGTTTGCTAAAGATAAGCCGACTAAGAACATGGATTACAGGAACCATGTCCTGTGGTCTGATCAACTTGGTCTCATCAGACCACAGGGCAAGTGTGTCTTGCCTACAGACAAGCATGGTGGTGGGAGTGTCATGGTCTGGGGCTGCATGAGTGCTGCCGGCACTGGGGAGCTACAGTTCATTGAGGGAACCATGAATGCCAACATGTACTGTGACATACTGAAGCAGAGCATGATCCCCTCCCTTCAGAGACTGGGCCGCAGGGCAGTATTCCAACATTATAATGACCCCAAACACACCTCCAAGATGACCCCTGCCTTCCTAAAGAAGCTGAGGGTAAAGGTGTTGGACTGGCCAAGCATGTCTCCAGACCTAAACCCTATTGAGCATCTGTGGGGCATCCTCAAATAGAAGGTGGAGGAGCGCAAGGTCTCTAAAATTCACCAGCTCTGTGATGTCGTCATGGAGGAGTAGAAGAGGACTCTACAGGCAACCTGTGAAGCTCTGGTGAACTCCATGCCCAAGAGGGTTAAGGCAGTGCTGGAAAATAATGGTGACCACACAAAATACCAAAACTTTGGGTCCAATTTGGACATTTTCACTTAGGGGTGTACTCACTTTTGTTGCCAGCGGTTTAGACAAGGTCGTGACGGAATTGGGAGAACCCGTACCTCAAGTGGTCTCGAAGTGTCCAACGGACATCTCAGGAGAAGA